>PNEQ01132943.1:0-80483 GCA_003012365.1 Medauroidea extradentata | reverse complement strand
ATCCAGGGATAGCCTTGGTGGGAGGCGAGTTATAATGACCACTCGGCCACCGCGCATTCTTCAGATGAAACAAATGGAGAAGACGAGATACTGGTACAGCAGAGGATTCCACATGGATGTTGTTGGTGGGGGGGGGGGGGGTGGTAACTGCGCAGACTCTCTCATTAAAATTCCAGGAAGTGTTATAAAAAGCGAGCAATTATTATTAAATTATGATGCATCGAAACATCTAGCCATTTATAATGATATTTTATTTACATTCGTAAAGCTTCTGATGTAATAACTCCTTTGTTAGCAGCAAAAAAAAAAAAAAGGAATGTTACATTGTAAGGTTTCGGAGGATGAGGGTTGGTTGGATAATAGTGTTTAAGGGGATGGCCACCCTGAGTAAAGGATAGTTTATTAGAATATCGCACGTCAGTAATTCACGACAGACTAGTTACCGTCTGTCTGCTGTAGTTCCTCAGTTATGTGCCTGAAGATGGGAACATGCCTCAGTTCCCGAAACATAGCATTAGGAAACCTGCTACTTTCCGTCTGTTCACGTCCATTCAAGTCTCTCGTCATTTGTAGTGTTATCGTTGTCCTCGTATATTTTGTGGCAGTTATCATACCCCTTATTTTGTTTTATTGTTCTTTTTTATTTTGTCGTCTCTCATGACACGACTATATTCCATTTCGGAATTGTATTTAAATGACTTTTTTTATTTCTTTAATGTGAGTTTTCCTGTAAATTGATAACATTCGCTCGTAATGGCGTATGTCTTACAAATACAGTTGAGTTTTTACACACGTCCCTTTTCCAGGACTCGTTCGGAGATCACATACTAGTGAGTTTCGACTGTTAGCTATATTCGCCACTTAATTACGGAAAATATTTGACAGATGACGTCAATATTCTGCGTTTTTTTTTTTTGCGTTAGCCTGTACAATGCGCAACAAAATACGAAGATATTGTGTCCTTCGCGCGATTCCTGTACGACGATTCAATTACTAAGATTGCTTAACATTTATGAATAAAATTTGTGCAGTTATGGATAAGCAAAAATAAGATAAAATACGTAATAACAATACCCAAACAATACAGTGATTCACGTTAAAGTACTACGAATGAGCGGGTAGAGGGTTATAGTATTTCTAATTAATATTGCAGTGAATATTATATTTATTGTTTTATACGTGGGTTTTTGCTGTATAACTTAAATACATAAAGCAATTATTTTCCTATCCAGCACTAGAACTTGTTATAAAACGTTCCATATACCGGCTAAAATATATTGAAATGTTAAAATTACGCTTGGCGGAGATAACGTGTAGAAACACATATAGAGCATTGTCCAATCCAAAATCATTTTACAACAGAAACTGTTCCAGTGCAGAAGGAACTACTATCTTAAAATGTAATAGCCTGCACTGAACTGCAACCATTCGACCAAGTGTATGGCCCACAATAAGGTGGCAACACTGTCGCGAGTAGAGCGCGTTTATCTATAGACTGCAGTGATGACTGGATGGAAGACGACAGCGAGTACAATTACTAGAGGTACGTCAATTTCGCGGATTCATCTGGCAGCAGCCTAGACTTGTCAGTCCTATACACCCACTGGCCACAGTCGATTATCTATTGGTAGAGCCGCCATTTTATGGCGTAAAGATTTTTGCAACATTTGGTTTCGATGCGTCATGTGCACACCTGCAGCTCTGCTACATCGTCTGTGGTTGGATGATTTTACTCTCACTGGCCTTGGCAAATTATAGACGTATAGACTCACAATAATCTTATTCTGATTGGTGCAGTAAAATGAGAAACGTGTCTGAACAAAGACACGCTGCCAATAACCTTGAAACAGAACTGCCGATGTGCACGTCAGTCACTGAAACAAAGTGGGACAAAAATCTTTTCGCGACAAAATCGTGACCCTATCTATTGGCTTATTTATAACCGTACAAACTGGTAGCAAGATATAGCACTTTGCATTATTTCCTTATTTAATACTGGCTTGCAGTAGTCAAACGCGTTTCGTAACAGCCGCCAGCAAGTCACAGACATGACAATGAAGTATACATAATTGGCGTTCAACCTGACCTGGAATGTATCTGCGAAATTTACGTCCCTCTAACAATTACTATCAACGCTCGGTTTCAGTCGCCATATTGAATTGTATTGTTTTCCCCTTTTTGGAATTCTGAGAAGAAAAATGTTAAATCGGCGGCTATACCGCAAATTCTATTTACCGTGAGATACAATACAGGCTTGGCAATAGCACTAGTAATGTATAGTTAGGTTGCAATTTGTCGGGAAAATTATGAATATAAAAAATTTTGCAACACATTGCAGCGTAATTATATCTTAACAGCTAAATCTCAAGGTCTGTACTGTAGCGAATTGTAAATAGAATTTGAGGTATAATATCATATTTAACATATTTATTCTTAGAATTCCAAAAAAACGAAAAATAATAACATGTATAATGGCGACTGAAACAGAGCCTTAATACGGGTCTGAAATACGCGCATTCTTCTGGACACCAGCTAGCATTCAAACAATGGAAAGTTTGTGTTACTCTCCCAATTGGGCCTAGACTTATCTGACACCTCATAGAGGCCACCGAGACAATAATAAAGGAAGCAACTAAAAGCAGGTCCACACACGTGGTATAGTTAAATCAGCGAGCAGCCAATGAACAGCTGTAGTCTTGCTTCAGTAAACAGGTATTCTTGGAGGCTAGCCTTCAGGCCTGTCACCCGCGAATTTTTTCTGTCGGACAATTAAGAGGAGTCCTTCGCGGTGTCAAATTTCCACCTTTGACGCGTGGTAACAGCGTAGCGATAAGAGCCAGTGTCCCACGCTTGACGAGAAGCATATCGCCTCTATTCGCAGCGCGCCAAACTGGCGTGCAAAGTTTCCGTTGTAGTCTTTTTTTGAATAGTATGAAGTAAAGACCAACGCATGCCTCTCGTTTTGCACTTTACGAATTCAGGTAATATTTTCGAAGTTACAATAGTCTAAATAAACCCGATTTTAGCCATTTTGAGAGGCCCGAATATCATGTTTATATTTATAACAAGCGTGCAGCATTTTTGACAAACAGAAGCATGGTTTCAAGTGTGTGTTCTTTTCGTATGTAAACATAATATGAATAAGTTAAGCGGTTTCGCGTAAAAATGTATGCACGTGACACGCTGCAACGCCGTCCATGCGCCAGTCGAGGTCTCCTCTTACGAGCCCGATCCAGTTTTTCAGGCGCATGTATGCAACCCGAATTAACTCCATATAAATCAAGGCTAATGTTACCTTTGCTATAGCGATACAAGTATTACACGTATCAACATTTTTTTTTCTTCCGCGTTTTATGACAGAGACAGTCGTTCTTATTTTCGCTGCGTTCGCCGAAGCCAAATATAAAGAATGGTAGACTGTAAATTTTAAAAAAACTTTTTTTTATTAGGTTTTTAATGAACCGTTTGTTATACTAAAATTTGCAGAACGCAGCGAAAATTAGAACGACTGTGTCTTTGATAAACCGCGAAGAAAATGCTGATATGTGTAATACTATTACTGCTATAGCTAAGGTAATATTTGCCTTGATTCATAAGGGGTTAAAGCGGGTTGCATACAAGCGCCTGAAACACTGGAACAGCCTCTTAAGTGACTTCGAACGTTGTCGTACAGAAAGACATGTTGTGCAGGAGGGTCACTGGACATGCCGTATAGAATTTGTCGCCGACTTTGGGCATGATAGTTTCAGTGCCTCTTCTCTTTATGTTATTATTTTATAGTCTTTACTCCAAAGATTTGCACGTACTCGAGAAAAGTATGTGATTTTATTCCTCGCCAGTTTTCATGTGATGATTACTATGTATGTGATTGATCACTATACCGTAGAACTTTTAATTATTGTTTCGAAGTGTTCCCGTTACAATCGACGACGTTGGAATACGCCGGACAAGCGTACAACAGCTTGCATTACATTCTAGCATGTTGTCAGAAAATAACGCAAAATGTGCAGGTCTCTATCCATTGATGATTGAAGAGATGTGAGAGCAGAGGGTTCCAACAACCACCTAGTCACACATGCGTGCTAAACTCTTTGTATGCTGACTAGACATCATTCAACACGTTCAGATGTTTTTGAATGTAATTCCATCTGCCGAAGGTCTTCCCACAATTCGGTGTCGCGGACGGACGGCCATTTTAATGCGAGTTTTAAGGGGTTTACACAATTAAAATTAAATACTATTTAAACTTACTCTGTTCATGGGGCTGACCTTGGCTAATAATACACATTCCACTCGTATAACAGACAGCACATCATCTCTAATTGATCATGTAATTATTAACAATGCCAAATACAAGTATCAAGTTACAACTATCAACAGTGACATGAGTGACCAAAACATATTAATGACACACGCATCCTCGACAGAAACAAAACTTCCTATAATAAACTAAATAAAAACAACACAATTAAGGTAAAATACAGAATTGACTGCCGAAAACTAAACAAAATTTTGATAAAACAAGACGAATGTACCGATCAAAATCTAGATACTGCCTATAACTACATTGTTGATAACCTCAACAATGCCATAAATAGTTGTAGGTTATATATATATATATATATATATATATATATATATATATAGAACAGCGCAATCATCGGATGAACTAACAAATCACCCTTGGATTACAACTGAACTAATCGACTTAATTAACAAAATAAACAGAATACATCACAAAGGAAAATAAACTCCCCTTAATGTACTACTGCGATTGGAATATAAACTAGTCAGGAATAGTCACAAATCTCAAATATAAACTGAAGACCAATTACTATATCCATGAATTCGATAAAGCAAAGGATAATAGCAGAGAAACGTGGAAAATAATTAACAACCTTCTGTGCAACAATAAAAATGGCAATAAACCAAAATAATGTAAATCACCCAATCAATATGGTGAGCAATCTAGAAATTGTAAACACTTTAATGAATTTTTCATAACTTTAGGTAAAGATACTGACTCAGACTCAAATATAAATTTTACAAGCACACAGAACAGAAGTAATGAGTCAATATTATTGTACCCAACTGACAGTAACGAAATAGGAAATGATATAAGAACATGAAAAACAAACAAAATGTAACAAGAGATGGTATAAACAATAAAACCCTGAAAGTGTGTGACCAGTATGTGGCAGTGACTATAGCAGATTTAGTGAACCTTCCTCTCACACAGGGAAAATACCCTACCCCGCTTAAAGTAGCAAAAGTAGTGCCAATTTATAAAAATGGTGATAGTGATAATCCATCAAATTACAGACCCATTTAGGTGCTGTCCCCAGTATCCAAACCCTTTGAAAAAGTAGTACGAAAAAGGCTAGTTAAATTTCTAAATAAGACAATTTTTGGTATAAAAAGCAAAATGGATTTAGGGAATTATCAAGCATAGAGATAGCAGCAGTTGATTATATCACTAAAATAGTAGAAAACATTGATAAAGGCAAAATTGTTACATGCTTATTTATTGACCTAAGCAAGGCCTTCGACATAATGAATCATACAATCCTCCTGCAGAAACTGGAAACTGCTGCGGTCAGAGGCACCGCTTTAGACTGGTTTACCAGCTATTTTAGAAACAGAAAACAGTATGTATGCATAGGCAATGTGGAGAGCAAGGAATTAATAATCACCCAGGGTGTACCTCAAGGCTCTATTTTAGGACCAACCTTATTCCTGATATAAATAAACGACTTAGCAACAACCAATCTTAAAGGCAGCCGAAACCTATATGTAGATGACACTGTGGTAGTGTTTGAAGGAACTGAAATTAATGACATAATGAAAAACATCAACGATGATATCTCCATCATAAATGACTGGCTTGTAAAAAACTACATTATATTCAGTAAACCTCACACTAGAACAAATATTGAACATATTTACTAATTTCAAACAACAAAATAATCACGAGAGTTAATAACGTTAAGTATCTTTGCCGTCTAGTTAATGAACTCCTACAGTGGCACGGTAATATAAATCACGTCCTCAAATAAGTAACACCAAACGCTGTATAGGCTTAGGGATTGCATTCCTAGACAATGTCTTGAAGAACTCTATTACAGCCTAATACACAGCCACCTAAGCTATTTAAATAGTATATGGACAAACTATGTAAAATATAAATTATCTGAACTGGAAAAAATTACAAACCAGAACCATACAAATGTATATAATCTCTCTCATTATACACCAACCGAATAACTATACACAGAAACTAAAATCATGCCAATAATGCTCAATGCAGATATTAATTCTCTTCTATTACTAAAACGTATTGTAGAAAACCATACCATCAGTAATATAACGATAATAACCAGGAACATGATGCCAGTTTGTACGCTTTCCCGAGGGAAATACGAGCGCCGAACGAACTGCTCTTCAACGGGACTTCATCGGTGACCCTGTTATTTTATGTATGGAAAGTATGTGGTAAAGTCCAATGCAGGTTTCTATGAGTTTGTTTTACGATTACGGTTGACATTTTCCAGCTACAGCCACTTGAACATATCATTTTTAGCATTTTTGAGGAGCGTGGGAATAATGTTTTTTTACTATCGGACGGCATTTTTTAATTCATAGGGACACAGTTTGAAGTGTGCCTTCGTTACGTATATAAACGCATTGGAAACATTTTTCATAGTTACGCAAGAAAAAATACTTTCCAAACTCGCTGCAGCACGGCTTACGCGCCAGGTCCACCAACTTCTAATGCTTAAGTATTTAACAATGTAAACCCCTTTACGCCGACTAATGTCACTTGATGCGTAGCGAGGTCACGACCTGCCTCAACTCGACATGCAGTCCTCACCCGACTGCGACCTAATGTGACGCCGAGAGTAACGCAATCAGAAGCGCTCTTAGGCAACACTCGGCGCCCGACCGCGCTCCCCTCTCCGCCCTCTAATGCCTATCTAACCCTACCACGGCGGAGGTTCACGGGGTAACAGCGTTGCCGCCCACATCGGCCCCTGGCCATGTTTATTCATCGAGCCCCGTCGACTGGGTAATGGCGTTAAGGCACGTCACACACAGCCCCGTGTTGCCACATCGAACAGAAGACATTACGCCACGAGCTGCAGATACATAGGGAACTTTAAAATTTTTCGTTTTCGTTTGGACGCAAGCTACCATTCAAACTATGGCATGTTTGTGTTACTTTCCCAATTGCGCCTAGACTTGTCTGACACCTCGTAACTAGAGCCCACGATTTTTGGTGAAAAGAATTCTGCAACAATTTGTTTCAATGCCTTATGTGCACATATGCAGCTCTGCTTCGTGGTCAGTGATTGGCCGTTTTAAATTCTCAGCGTCTCGGAGTTCTACCCGCAAAACACAGACGTGATGGTGTCGCAGTAACCTTGTTCCTGTTGGCACAGTCAAATGGGACACGTCCGTGCAATAATACAGTCTGCCAATAATCAAGAAGCAGACCTGCAGATGTGCACGTATGGCACTGCAACAAACTGTTACAGAATTCTTTTCACCCAAATCGTGGGCTCTAGTCATAACGGTCACCGACCTAATAATAAAGATACAATTAAAATCAGTGAGCATCCAATGAACAGCTGCAGGCTGCTTGTATATTTGGAGGCTAATCTACACGTTAGTCAACCCGCGCATTTTCCCTGTCTTCACAGACACATAGTAATCTCGAAACTAATCAATATGAAGACCATAATTCCAAGTTTTGTTTTACAATAATGGTAAAACCGGACCCTTAAATCTGGCAACGCATTTTCAGTCCACGGATGTGGCCACGAGTCACAGAACCTTCACGCAGATGGTATTTTATGTTTTATGTTATGGGAAGGGACATGCAAAATTCTACTTATTTTCTGACAGCTGACTAGACTCCAAGTGACTATAGGCTCGTTCGAGGTCTCCCGCTGGCCGATATTGTCGTGACTTGCCGCGGAGAATACTTACACGGTAGAGAGGTCAATCTCTGTAAAGACGTAACACA
Organism: Medauroidea extradentata; assembly: GCA_003012365.1. NCBI lineage: Eukaryota > Metazoa > Arthropoda > Insecta > Phasmatodea > Phasmatidae > Medauroidea > Medauroidea extradentata. Next base: position 72,457 of record PNEQ01132943.1, on the reverse strand, counting down.
CATAAATGACAATACATAAAAGTTTGTGACCAATTGAATTTCAGATTATGCTCTGTTATGTATAGGAAAGTGAAGTTTAGTCAGCTACCAAATGATAACGCGAATTTCGCATGTATCTAGTTACGGATTAAAACAACAAAAAAATTCCTTCCTTCCCCAATAACGGAGAAGAAATAACAATATTTCCAGAGCAATTTAATAAGCAGCAATTTTAACAGATACAGAATATTTCGAGGGAAACTTTTTTGTTGAATTTATAATACGTCAAGAAATATGAGCTGGAATAAAACTGTCCGTTTAGTAATTTTTCTAAAATTGGTCTTACACATGAGATTTGGACATTATAAAACTGGCCTTTCCAAACATATAGTTACGATTTTTAAATTATCGTTAAGCCTATGCCTCAAAACATAAAGAACCTCAAGACATAGACTTAAAAAATTTAGTTTTTGGACATCCCTGGGAATAAAGCACAGAAACGATCGCCCCAATGTTCAGGTACTGACTACAGAAAACGCAATCTGCTCTGTGGGGAAAAAATAATAAAAAACTCTGGCACGTCAGTTTAGTGTTTTATCATCACGCAACGAGGGAGGCAAACTCCAAACAATACGCGCCCATAAAACCCCCAGTTTATGGATTGTAGCGGTGAAACTTGGAAGGTGGTAGTGAAGGAAATATCCCCTACCTCACTTAACTCCCCTCCTAAAATAAAGAAACAAGCTCTCTGATCCTTGCGAATTATATCTGAATGCATTGCTGAATACACTGTTCTGAACCATCAAACGGAACGTAGGCCTATTTACATCTGAATTCGGTACTGGAAAAACGCGGTGAGATTGTGACAACCTAATTTTATATTTTTGTTCACATGTATTAAAAAATAGCCTAAGTGCATAGTCTTAGTCCTGAAGAATAAATCAGTTTTAAAAAATAGAAGAATAAAAAAAAGTGTATGCTATTTTCTGTAGAATTAAGTTATCACAATCTCACCTCTAAAGCAAATAATCACGGCAGTCATTGACGCTGTTTTGCCGAAGAAAACTGTGCACGTCGTTCACTCTGGATAATATTTTGGCGAGAAAGTGTGAGTGTGTTTCGGCATTGTTGGCGCATGAAGAAGAGACAACGGGGTGGATGTTGAGGAAGGTAATCCTGTCAGCTAGACGCAGAGGCACGCCAGAGGTGCTCGGTGTGTGTATACGCGCTAAGGCGTAATTCTAATGCGACGGGCAGGCCGAGTGAGTGATGGTTATAAGTAAGGCTCCAGCATAACTCTTGTCATAACTAATGAGCGCGCCGCGCAGTTGGTAGTTAATCGTTATAAATTTTAAAAGTACCGTTATATTCAACTATAGCTGCTGGAACGACCTAACACAACTTTATTATTGCGTACGTTAAAAGTATGCGTTTAGTTGTTTTATTTATATGAAATGCAAGATATATAAAATAAAACAATAGAAACAAATATATCTCAAAGTAAAACGACCGTATCTTCTACACCAAGCTTTATGTTATTACAAACGACCTAGACTGTAGTACACACACGAGGACTTTACTCAAACACTTGTCCGCTGTAGCAGCAAGCAGGAAACATCGCCTGTTCGTGTTGTCATTTTCAACTTTGTTTAAGAGGACATGCGGTACATATTTCAGTGCTGTAAGAAGCAGTTGAGAATTTTAGATCTCTCGAAGCCAACCTACAAAAATAAAAAAACAGCAATCGTAAACAATAGTTTTTGCCAACTTTCTGAGCAGAATTTGTCTCGAGTAACGTTTATGTAAAGAACAATCTCTGACGCTGAAGTGTCGTACATTTAAGGCCTTGTTACGGAGTTATGTTATAATTTGTAGCTGAATTTTTTTGTAGAATTATACTTACCGGTATTTTTAGGTTTCATTACCCAAAGTACCACGTTTTTCGTCGTGAAAATAAGCAAAAATGAAGGAAATTATTTTTTTGCTGTTGAATAATACATTATTTAAAAAAAAACGCGTCCACAGTATTGTGCATCGTGTGATTGCACATTGACTCAAATTTTTTTCAAAACTTTGGTTAAAAAATATTTGAGTTATTGGCACCAGTCTGAAAAAAAAAAAAAAAACTCGGGAACAAGCCCTTAATTTTGGCGCAAGTAATCACGATTAACAAATGGGTCTTTCTGGGTAAATGATCGTCCGTAAAGTTTACAAATATTACTATCTAGGATTGTTGTTTTGCAGTTTTTGCATACTGATTTTGAAAATCGTGCAAAATTGAATTACAGTATGCACCCTTTGATTACCTATTACACAGCATTGAGTTCTCTTTTAAGTGCTGTACATGTTTCTGTTAGTTACAATGGAATCGGCGTGGGTTTTGATTTGTCATGAATGAACATTGAAGTTTTCTTGTTTCTCTTACCAGCACAATTGACATATAACATTCCACTCTGGAAATGGCGGACACAATCTTCTGTTATAGTCTGGCAAATGAATGTAATCGACGAGCCCGAGTCTTGTATGGTACATAGATTTGCAACAACTGTCAGGGAAAGTCATCCAACAGTTTGGGCGTTCCTGCATGAGCAGTTGCTGTACTCTTACCATGTACAGCTTGTTCAAGCGTTCTGCCACTAAATCCACCTGCCAGGTTGTAATTCTCCCAATGATTGTTGCAAATATGTGGTGATGGTCAACATTGTACGAGGTAGAAACTGTTTACGAGTCTGGTTTCATGCGAGATGAAATAGTCAATTTCCGCAAAGAACATGTGTACATGAAAATCCACACGCAGTTTATTGATATCTCTTCAGAAATGCATTCGGACCCTATGTTTACTGAAAATTTTCCTTGTTTTGTCCATGCTGCAAACTGTACATACATGGAATACTTTTTTTTCTCAACATCCTGCATGGTACAGGATCTCATCCTGTAGAATACATTTTATGGTCGCTGCTGTGTTTGTGTCCCGATTCAAAAATGCAGAAAGAATCGCGTGACGTAATTTCACAAAAAAAAATGTAACAAACATATCTAGATGTGATTCATCCTTTAACTTTTCCAATTCTAAGTGAAAAATGATCCATTATTTATTACCGAATTTATTTCTTTAAAAAATATGTTCACTGACCTACATTCTGTTTTTGGGGATACTCACAACAACGTTTATGTTTAGTTAGCTTCAATCATCTCTAATCATAAAACAACAAAGTTGCCTGCCTAACCACAAGCACCTAACTCGTCATAAAGCCAAACTAAAAGCACCAATTCACAGAAGTTCTTTTTACAAAGAGTCGTTTACTTACGTAGCAAGCAAACTGTGGAATGACAGGCCGCCAGTAATGAAACACTATCGAAAGAAACGGTAGTCCAATGAACAATATTAAAAATTTAGAAACAAGTATCAGTTTTTAAAATTATTTAATAAAAGTAATTCTTTGAAAAGTTGTTAGTAAAAAAGGCAGTGAATTTTTATTCTCTGGAGATGATGTTACTAGGACATGTTAATATTGCACTTATTGGTTGTTGTTTTCTTGGCTGAATTATATTACAATGTTATGATATTTTGATTATTTAAAATTTAATATATATTATTTAAAGGAATTTTTGCCATTAGGTGAAGCATAAATAAGGTTATTATGTTGTTCTTTAGATTAGTTTCTAGAGTTTGTATTAGCCATTAAGCATTCATTTAGATTTAGATGTAAGTAACCATCAGTTATACTAGTTTTCATTACCTTTTGCATGTTTTTTTATTTATTTTTAATATGATGGTGTCGCTAAACACGTATTTGTTGTAAACCGGCCCAGTGCTGAACGTTACGTGCGCAAATAAATAATTATAAATAAAATAAACAAACAAATAAATAAATATGGCAGTGAAGGGTCAAACAAGCACACAACACCCAGTACTGATCCGAAGGAGGTAACATTAAGGCCATTATATTTCATTTATTTCAAACTATTTTTTTAAACAAAATGCTTTGAAAAAATTTGAGACTGTGTACAGTCACACAATACACAATTTTGCCAAAGCGATTTTTAAAATAACGTACCGTTTGCTATAAAAAAATTATTTTGCTTCATTTTAGCTTATTTTGCCAACAAATTATGTGATAATCCACGGACAAAAATAAAAAAAATCCGTTTGGTGTGTTGCAACAGAAAATTCAGATACAAACAATGATATATAAGTGTTAAAACTGCCAGAATGAATTTTTGATAGATGTATTAATTTGCGTTTAAAAAAATATTTTCGGATCCACTGCAAAACTAAAGAGCGAGGCCTTATATTTTACTTCCCCAGCCAGGAATCGATCCCTGTATCCTTGACTCGCCAGCCAGAAGCTCTGAACACCGAGCCGAGCGGTCAGACTACAAAATAGGGCTAAATTAGTCTAAACGGTTTCGAGGAAACAGAAAACACGCGAATGTTTATTAAAGTCAATTTTTTCTCTTGCTTATGTTTTCGCGATAGTTATTTTATTTAAGCCTAATCGAAGGCATATATCACAAATCTGTTTGGCAGTTCTGTTTAAGGCCATTATCCATCATTTCTACTGCTTTTACAATAATTATTTTTTAAATCGTAATCGAGAGCAGACATTGAAAAACTGTTGCACATTTTTGTATAAAACATTGTACTGGTCCTCCAGCCTAGAAAAGGTTTTGAGAGAGTGGCACAGCGCACGTGAAATGGTATCTACTGCGCAGTTACCCGCCCCACATTTCCCCTCCCAGCCAGTAAGAGGGGAAATAACGGAGCCCTGAGTGTGCCATTCGCAGCTACAACCAATCAGCAGCTGCACATACCTCCGCTGGTTAGGGGCAGGAGGAGAAGGAAATTTTCCCTCTGCACGTCGCCAGGACCTTTCCTAGCTGGCGTGACCCGTATGTTATGTTTACTCATTTTTCAACACAAACTACACAGTGGTTTCAGGTAATTATTCAATTAAGGAAATTTTTATTAATGAACTAATTTACCAAAACTATGTAATTGTTTATCTAGAAAAAAATTACACTACCGTACACATTAAAAACCATTTTTGAGATATCTGTACAACAGTGTACTCCCGTTTGGGAATAAAAAAAATACTATCGTGGAAGTAATATAAATGATGGGTGATTGCATTAAAGTGGCTTTCACTGTGTTGGCTAAGTTTTTCAAGTCGGTACACTATGATTTTATCTGATTATGTAATTAACGAAATTTTGTCGAGTTATTTGTCGGAACCACATATTATCTTGTCTTAAAATTTATCTATTATGGCAAAACCATTTAAATCAAAACTGTCAAACAGACTTTTGATATTTGCCCTTGTACGCTCTCCCACAAATGGTAGCATGGTAGTAAAAGATAATTTTGTAAAAATGGTTCTAGTGAATTAGTTTTTCTCTTACGAAACAATTTTGCATCGCATAGTTTTCTCATAATGGCGCGGCGAAGTTAAAATTTTAATGTTATACTATCATGCGAATAGTGCAAACCAGTTGACTTACAGATAATTCACAGTGAAATAACATGCAATGGGGTATCTAACGTAACACTTTCAATCTTACAAGTTAATATTTGAATCTTAAATAAAATCACAAAAATGGAGGAAAAGTTGAAAATGCTATTTAAAATAAGTTCAGTAAGTTTTTCTCATATTCGGTTACGTAGCCCATGTCATGTTATTTCGTTGTGAATTGCTTTATTAGTAAGTCTACTGGTTTTCACTGCTTGCATGACATGAACTATTTCGACTTTGACGCACAGTTATGACATACTATGAGCTAAAATAGTTTCGTTAGAGAAAACAGCACTTACAAGTATCTTCTGCAAAACTAAAACTGTTTCGTGTGGAAAAAAATTTTTTTGATATTAAACGCACTTGAACACCCTTAACAACTGTCCTCGGAGAGTTAATGACGTCAAAACTGCACGAAGCTGGTGTACTAGAGAGAGAATGTGGCTCAGGATTCCACGGGACTCTGCACGAAAATGTATCGTGATGTATGGAGACAGTTACTGCGAAGTGCGTGTCGTCTTCTTGCAGGCACGGAGAAAACGAATGAGCGGCAAGAACAAAAGGGGGAGAAAGAAGAAGTGGGAAGGAGGAGAGATGGGAAAGAACTACGGATGGGGAGCAGAAGCTGCAAGAGAGACGAACGAGGAGCGGAGAAAGGCCGATTTTAAGCGCAGTAACAAACAGATACATTATGAATAGGAGGAAGGGTTGGCTTAGAAGAGCGATGTGGGTATGCGAAGAGAAGGGGGGAGGGGGGCGCAGTGCAAGAAGTTTGCCTGGAGGTACGTGCGTGGGAAAGCGATGACGAACGGCATGTCGTAAAAGGGAGAAGTCAGCCGTTAAAATTATGATCCGGGCAGGGCAATACCACGATGAAAAGGTATGGCGGGGGGAAGGGGCAGGGTTAGGCGTCTGACGGTAATATCTCGCGACTTCCTACAGATGTTTCTAGGTAACGGCGTCGCCCGGAACCACTCGATTAATCCCGGGATCACATAAATGCGACAAAAGCGACACGACCACTGCGACACCAAAAACAAAAGAAGTCCGCCAATCAGTACCGAGGTGTCTGTGGCGTCAGTGCGACAAATATTACGGACGCGCCCTGAATCACGAATAGAAATTATGTGGATTTTATTCCAGTCAGTCTTTTATTTTGCGCCCGAATGTTGGCGAAACTGTTGAGTTTGTAGCAAATAGCGTTTAGAGATTTTTGTTGGTTAAGAGGGCGGCTACAACAATTTTGATCACCGTGTTTTTATTTTTTACTTGTACCAGATATTCTTTTTTCTTATTTAAAGACACAAAATATGATTAAATTTTGCTCTTATGAGATTTTTTTGTCTCTCATAGTTTTCACTTAGTGGCTCGTTAAAATCAAAATTTGCTTACTTAAACCACCTGACATACCAAACTGTAAAAAATTCATAGTGGACAAAGATGTCGCACGCTACAATTTCTCGTACATATAAACAAAGAATATTTTTTGTGTAATTAAATAATTTAAAATGTTGAAATTAAAAATAAAAGTTTTAAAAATTCCATATTATTTTTAAAAATACAAACATATTTAATTTTGTGGTTTAGCCTAGGTGAACTCGTAGTCTGCGAAACCTTTATCGACTGTGAATTCTTTCAGTTGGTATGCCAGTTGGTTTAAGAGCCGTCCTTAAAACGGTAACATGCGAGTTTTGACTTAAATGAGCGATTACGTGAAAACTATGCGAGATAAAAAGATTTTATAAGAGCGAAATTTAGCCACATTTTGTTTCTTAAATAAGAAAAAAATATCTGGTACGAATATAAAAATAAAAACGCGGTGATGAAAATTACTGCAGACCTAGCCATTAACATGAGCGTGTCATAACCTTTTTAAGTAAACTTTTAACTACGCATTTTCCCCCACATATCGGAATGCCAGTGGGTATGTAAAATATATTACAAATAAACGGAAACATTGGAAATACAGTGAACGTCTGTGGCTGTTGTGCTAGTGGTTGGCAATTAACTATTATTTTTTTTTTTTTTTAATTTTTCGCGCGGCAGCCCAAACTAGTTTTCGCAATAACTGTGTGATTCCGGCATTATTCGTCGGAGCATCGGAAGAGCAGACCTCGAGAGAATGTGGCGCTTTGCGGGCTCGTGTGAGACTGCAGCAACCTGTTAACGGTCAAAGGAGCACTTTGAAATATTGTTTATACATTCTTCCTTCACCTGTCGAGTGATTGATGAACTGTGCAAAAAATATATATCACCATTCTGGAAAAAAAAAAAAAAAAAAAAAAAAAAAGTATTGTCTAAGGCATCAAATATTATTGCTAGAGATCATGATCGCGAGAAAACTTGACTGTTTGATGTGTTTCAACGCATGTTCACCTTATGCATATATTACTGTCTTTCGCTTGTAGGAGCTGTTACTCTATTTGACTGAGCCAATAAGAATCCTGGTATTGTAATATTTGATGCCTGTTATTGGTCTGCAAATAGCTACGCTGTGTCAGCTATATCACCTAATCATACATGTTGCAAGAAACTGCAGTGTTTTCAAGGGTATGTTGGCACAAATAATTTTCGCGATGTACCGTCATCTCTAATTATTGCCTGTTATTCCTGATGCGTGGGTCTCAGATGTGTTCATTAAAATTTGAATAGCAGTGGCGTAACCAGAGGGGGATAAAGGTTATGAACTTCCCCTTGCCCCATCGTAACTAGTTTTGGAGAAAATAATATGTAGGCCTAATAAATATTTTTTCTAGTAGAACATTTAATGTTTCGTTAGAAAACTGCTAAAATAGCACTATTTTGCACCTTAAAATCCAAATTTTCCCATGGGAGGATCACGGATTCCAGCTTTAAAGGGGTAGTCGATGTTCATTATGTTATTCTCGGTTTACTCCCCCCCCCCCCTTTTAATACCAATTTTTCGCTATACCACTGGTGATTAGGCTATGCCACAAAATAAAGTATATTAACAAACCTGTAAGTTAGTGTGCTATATATTAGATGATTGAGTACGGATTGTGTTAACTTCGCTTGGTGATTATAGTGACCCATAAATTTTGCTCGATTTTAAACTACTTTACACTTACTTCCTTTTACACTTTTATTCCGTTCATAAACACTGGAATTCATTTTACCGACTGTGTAGAAAAAATATTAAGAACAATTCAAATTTGTAGTCATTACCGGCCGGGTAAGGTAAACTCGTTGTAATTTTCCAGGCAGGTACACAAATTTAACAACCTTGCGTAATCCCAACTCTTAAATTTAGAAAGTGTGGCTTTGAACAGTTTGTCACATTCCGTTGAATGGGTGGTGACAGTTAACGGTTGCAAGGTCGCGGTTACACGACATATTGAACATATTAATGTGAACATAGTAATACAGCCATATTTAAACACGTTCAATTAAATTGAGTCCGAAATATACTTATCCATATGGTACCATAATTAACAGTTTTTGCATTGACGTTTGGAATCAACAGGAATGTTTACATTTGGCATGCTTATATACATTCGCGTAGGATAGTAACAATTAATTTTGTTGCCTTACGTTTTAGAATAATGATAAACAAATTGTGTCTTATAATAACGTAATTACTGGTACAGTACAACCAACGTCAAACAAGTTATTGAAACTGTTAGTTGATGTTAAAAAAGTCAATCAAAACGAAGAATAAAATAAATGCCATTTTGACGTAGTTGTCCAACCAGTTTAGGTTGTATAAGATACGTGTTCAAATTAAAGTATTTTAAGAGTGTCGTGTAATTGTGGCTTAAGGATGCCGCTTGCCTGCGCGGCGTTAGAGGCTCAGAAGTGACGGAGCTATAAGGGCGACCTTGTAGCGCGCATCAAATACCGTATTGCCTAAATGAGCCAAGCTCTGAACTAGCGTGCAAGGTTCACGCCTATCCATTTTAACCATGCGACTGAAGCTGTTACCATATAGTTTTATTAGTGGAAAGTCTATAGTAATGTTAATTTCACGTTTCTATCTGAGTTTCACGTCAGTCCAGTTAGTACATTTTGAAATACGACATTCTGAAAGGCGGTTTTTAGCTATGCCGGAGGACTTCGAAACAGTGTTGTTATGAGCGTGGTGTCATTTTAAGGTCACCCCTGGTAGTTATACCGTAATTTTGAAAATATTTTTAAAGCAAGATAATTTTCATATAGAGGAATCCCCACAAAGTTTTTTCACAAATATATCATATTATGAACTTTTTGGTAGCAGTTAACCTAATTGTTTTTCGGATTTTTCACCCAACGTTTCTCCAATTATGCTATGGCTAGAGACACGATTATTTAGCGTATTGATTCTAGGTCAGGTTAAGCGTCAATAATGTATATATTGCACTCGTCCTTCTGTGATTAGACGAGAGCGGTTTTAACACACATTTGACGACTGCAAGCCGTTTATAAATACGTCGTGAGGATATCACGTGCTGAACGTTTGTACGGTTAGAAGCCAATATATATTCGGCTTCAGCCGGTACACGTACAGAACTGAGAAGTATAGGCTGTTGCCAGTTGAATACGCGAAATATTCGTGCATCTAGTTATGATTTTTTTTTTTGCGGAAGAACGGTGTACTATTTTGCAAAACCGTGTATAGAATTATGCGGCGTATGACTGATCTTTTTTTTTTTTTTCAATTCGTTCCGTTAAAAAGTTTTTGAGTTTTTTGCACCAATATGAAAAAAAACTACCTACTGTAGCCTTAACAATGACATTCCGTCATTGTTATAAGTGTGTTTTATTTTCTTACATGTGCAATAGTTTCGTGAAAATTATCAATTTACGAAATCATTGCGGCGCATTTTGAGTCTCTTGGAAGACGACGCTCTTAGAACTGTGGTTTCTCTCAGCGAAATTATCGTGCAAACTCTTCGGTTAAGGGCGCCGTCTACCCGCGCGTGAGAGGCTCAAAAGCGACGGAGCAGTAAGGTCGACCTTGAAGCGCGCATCAAATGCAGCGTCGCCTCAACGAGCCAAGCGCTGAACTAGCGTGCAAGGTTCCCGGTGAACTGTTTTTACTATGGGACTTTCAGCGACAACACTATCATTTTATCTTACGCGACGAAAGGGAAAGAGTCGCTCTACAGGTCTATAATATTCTGAATATCGTGAAAATCATTACTCTTCCATAAAAATCAGCGTCAAAAGTTCCGATTCGGTCACTTTCACACTCAAAAAAATACTTGTTAGGAACGATAACAGTTAATGGCAAAATTATAGACCTGTACTAAGATCCTTAAATGCTTTTCGTAGCCTAACCGCGTGACAACATGTTGGTTTTCGAATGAAATCAGGATTGTTAAATGTCTACACGCCTATTCACGATTCTAGTAGACGGCGCCCTTAATCTACGGTTTATGCAGATTACAGTGAGATAATGGCCTTCAAAATGCGACCTTGTTGACAAGAATATGATGAATTACACGATGGCTTGATAAGGTTCGGTAGAGGAAATTATCTTCGTATAGGGCAATGAACAAATACACTACTGAAGCTTACGATAAGTTATCCAGCTAACCCGATTATTGTTACACACACGTTAACTCGGTTCGTTCGATAAGTGATACGTTAGAAGTTTACTCGCTTTCTAATAGACTACCGAAAGATCTGCCTGTGGGCTAACCGATATCAAGACAATGGTAACTAGTGTTGGCAGACGACGCGCACAAAATGGCGCAGATAGTCAACATTTAACATAAATAGTCGCAGCAGTGGAATGAAACTGAAAATAAGACGTTCAAAGTATTGAAGAAACGAATATAGGAATCAGGATAAACAGTGAAAGTGATGTTTTGGAACCTGATTATGGCCTAAGTCATTATAATACAATAACTAGACTGTTACGCTTCTCTTTGTTACGCGACCAAATCGAACGCTGACAGACATACTGCAGGCGAACATGGGTATTGTGTACTTAAGCTGGGAGAGGGGGTGAATTTTTTCAACAAAAAAACATTGGTATAGGACATCGCATGTTTTTAGCTATAATATGGCGCTGTGAAATTTGGTCAAACATAGAAATAGGTCGCCAGCATTGATCTTGCAACCCTTGATTACGGCGAATATGGACTAAATGTAATGTTTGTGCAGCATGGCATACAGTGTTATGTATTATTATTACTCAGAACATTTTCTTTGTAACTAGTATAATGTACAATTAGACATTATGGTTTATAGTGGGTAAACTTGACTGTCTGCTGGGTTACAAGGTATGTTTAGCTTATGAAAAGATGACTGGCTTTCGCTTGTGCGTAGAGCTGTTGCCCAGTTTGATTGAGCCAATAAGAATCCCGCTATTATAATATTCGACGCCTATTGTGCAGACCACTACGATGTGGCAGACGTATAACATGTTGTAAGAAACCACAGTGTTTTCAAGGCTATGTTGGCACAAACATTTTTCGCGAAACACTATCATCTCTGTGTGTAATAAATGCTGTTGATGCAATTTAATACAACTGAATATTTATATAATTAATCTTATTTGGAGTATCCGCCATCTTACACTCTGAATTCCTTTTGTGCTTTCGACAACATCTGGCGATCAAGTAATCCTGGTTGCCTGACCTAGTTAACTCACTTGACTTCAAGTGTCATTTCGTGGACCTAGTGTAATGTATGAAAAATTCTGTTCTTGCATATTTATTAGCTGTATTTATACCTACTTTTGTTTTTCAGTAGCGCCATTTTACACTCTGAATTATTTTCTTGCTTTCGATATCGTCCAAGTGAACCTCTGGCAGTCTAGTAATCTCAGTGACGTTACCTAGTAAACCCAGTTGACTCCATCTGGTTGAATTTCGTATAGCAAAGCACACTCGCCATAGATGCGTCGGACAGGCTCTCTTGAAGGAAGCAAAGGCCTCTCGTGTCTCGATCCATATCACTTGAAGAACCATTATTAGCATTCACGCACAGTACTGGTTACGCGGACGGGCGAAGTAGTTAGGGCAATGTAAATGAAGCAGTGAATAATGGCTGTGTAGCACATGACATGCGTCTAGCACAGCTCGATGCACGTGGATAAATGAAGGCTTCATACTGTTAAATGCGCATATTTTAGCAACACTGCTTTGGTCCTTCTTTCAGGCCTCTGTGTATCCTTCCGCGTTATAAAACACTGCCACTGTCAAATCTCGGAACTAATAGTCATGCATGAGTTCATTCTTAAACAAAAGCTTATACACCGTACTTACGAACCAACTTTATAATCTGTTGTTAACAAACTGAGATAAAGAACAATTTAAGTATTGTAAGGCTAAATAAAATAAATCTAAATTTGTAATATTTAAACTGAAACTAAGAAAAATTATACCAGTGATCAGTAACAAATAACGGATAGCTTTTGGAGTTTTAAAAGAATAGTGCTGTTACCTCAACCCAGATTTCATTGCGTATTGAATTTTAACTTCAGATTGACACTTCTCTACAGAGTGCTGCCTTCAGATAGAAATGGTAGGAAGTTAGATTTATCAGGTGCTCGGAAGTAGAAATCATACTCTACATTTATGTTAAACACTCTCCTATTTTCGGATTTGAAATAAAATGTTTTTACGTTTTCTATTTTTTTTATTTCTAGATTTTATGTTTCATATGTAGGCCTAAGCGCTTGGTAATAGTAATTCTGCAGTTTTATGCCCTTCACAAAATAAAAAGTTTTCCAGTCATATCAATGAAATAATTTACATTCAAACTAAAATCACTGTAACTTCGGGATACACATGTGGTTACTCAGAAAATACTATTTGGAAAGAAATTTCTTATAAGAAGCATGTAACGCCAAACATTAGTTTTTTTTCCTTCAAAATTTTGCTAGCTATATGACAATATTTCTTTATCGTATGTTAAATATTCTTTAAAAATATAATTATTTGTTGCAAAGAAAACGTATTTACTGTTCAGTGAAAGATTTTCCAATTGTAAGTTGTATGTGCACTATATAGGTAATGTCAGTTTTTGGAAACCCTGCTTAATTTTTATTTTCAGTCATTTTGTATATTTACGCTGTACGTAAATAACTTAACTAGGTGTTGATAACTATTATTTAAATATTGTTAAAAATTATTGCTGGCCAAGAGTAGAATCATACAACTACGTGGTAAATAGCATACTTTGTTGGTAGTAAAATCAAGCTGCATTAGCAGCGCAGAACCGACCACGCACTTTATTCGCTTTCAAATAGCAAAGTTCTCTACATGTATTCTTCGGTGGAATTTTAAACTGTAGCGGTAAGCAGCGTGCAGGTAAACGGATTATTGTATTTAAATTATATTTTGGTGCTTAGGAGAGAGACATAAAGTATACCACGCCTGATACAATGTACAGCTTACGCCACTTGATACATAATTAGAGGAGTTGGCTGGAATACAGACTTGAGTAAGCTAAGATCTTTCTTCCATCGATCAGTTTATCGTGTTACATTATATCCATAAAAGACACACACTTTTTAAACCGATATCTCAATTCTTCACCAAGTTATGAATTTACGTCTTCGTCTGTGCTGATGCCACTATGCTATAAATAATTGCTGTTTCACCTGTAACTTTTTTTATAGTAACTATTATTAATTTGTGTAATGTAAGTAGCTACTGTTTATTTGTATTAAGAGAAAATAAAACGAGAGAGACGTAAGATATAACAAATTCTAATCTATCCAAAAACATTACACCTGTCACTATCCCATAATGCAATTTTCCTATACTGAGGCCTTTATTCCAGCCAACTCCTTATCTACCCAGTTTTTTTAGTCATGTAGACATAGATATGTGGAAAACTGAAGATAAGTTTAATGCGCGCTGTAAAATTGTAATGCGCAATTACAGGAAAACTTCATAGCCATATATTTGGTAGGGTTAGGAAAGTCACCTGCCGTGGTAACATACAGAGAAGATCTTCCATGGCACCTTGTCTCTTCTAACGACTCCCTATAATTGGGTGCCTAGTGTCGATAACGCTAATGTTATTAATGGGAACCCATCTCGCGCTGTAATCAAAAGCCGCAGTGCTCTCGCCTTTGATCGCTTCTTATAAGTGGAGGGATTTACGTAAATCTTACTACGTTAATGTCACCTGCCGGCTATTTTACCTAGAGTGACGTAGTGCCACACAGCCTGATGTAAATCTTAAAGAGTGCAAGGGTAATTCATGTAACACTCTCGCCTTCAGCACTAATGCTCGCAGATTGGAAGAGACTACTTCCAATAAATTGTTCATGGCGGGAAGGCGACACGACGGGGAAGGAGTGTGGAATTGGACCAGTGTGATTTCATACCAACCAAGGAATATTACACGTATTTTTTTTCCGCACGAACACCTCCACCCTCTCCTATCTTCATTCCTGAACTCTTACCAACGCGATCCGGGTGCGACCCAGATTTCGCAATAAGATAATATTTGACTTGGTTGAGGTTCATTTTCATAACAGAATCTGATGTTTTATGTGCGAAAGTTGTGAAGTGTATTCGTACAATAAATAGCAGTGTTAATATTAAAAATACCTACAGAAATTCTTCTAAATATACATGTCGTGTTAAGATAAACTTTTCTGAACAGCTTTAGATCATCTTGGCGTGGCCAAACTGACGATATATTATGCATATATAAGCACAGCGGTTACAAACTTTCAGGAGATACAGAATGCACACAGACTATGGGGAATCACATAGCAATGCATGGTCGGAAACACTTTCCTGCGGCACAAAACACAACAAAGAAAGGACACGAACAAGAGGGGAAAACATGTGTTTTAGTCTTAATACAGCAAAAACTAAGAAAGATGGCTAAGGGAGACATGGATCGACATCATCAGCCAAAGCTACCACGCATTGCTATGTGATTTCTCATCGTCTGGGTGTACTGCATCTCTCCTGAAAGTCTGTAACCGCTGTACTGATACAACCTGTATAATTTGTATTGCTCCAGATTTCATTTGGCTTGACAGTGCAAATGAATTTAATAGCTTGGAACGTTTGATATGTTCACATCTAGCAAATTTTACAATTTCAGACACAAACGATGCAGTGACTATAATCCTGGGCGTTTAATGAATTCATGAGTTTGAATAAATTATTTGCGGCAATTTTTTTGTTCCACGTGGTATGTAACATTTACGCGATTGCTTTTGTGTTGATGAGAATTCAAATGACTGAGATCAGTGGAAGATAAGTGAAACTTAGTTTAATGATGGTTTAGTATCTTTTTTTTCTATGTCGGCATCGCTATTTACTCGAAAGTAAGACGCATAGCTTTAAAACATTTCTTACATTTGTGTGTTAAAATGTTGTTTATGCAATGTTAGTGTAAATTCGCCAGATAATGGCTGTCTTACTTCTTGTTTTTTCTTTACAAAATTTTGCAGACTTGTGCATTATTTAGTGACGTGAAGATATTTTGATCAGCGCTTAACATCTAAGTCTTCATCCCTGGATAGGGGTGACATGGTGAGAGTATAGTGCGGCGCCGGAATGAAGGAGTGGGGAAACGGGAGATCGCCGAGAAAACCCGCCGACCAGTGGCATCGTACGGCATGATGATTCCCACATGCAAAAATCCGGGGACCGACCCCGCCGGGAATCGAACTCGGATCGCCGTGGTTGAAGGCCAGTGATCTGACCACTCGACCACCGCGACATCTGCTTTATCTGATGTCCGTATTTTAAGTGGCGTGTAAACGGTGCATGATATTGTACGGACGTTGGACATTTTTGATATTTGCGCTTGGGGCCTACTGGTAAGAAAGAGTTTCATAGTTTGGTTACGGATGCATTCACTTAACTTAAAGGCATATTTTTCCTTTTGTTGTATGTTCTTAGACTATTATTACGCCCGTTAACAGTTTCTTAATGTATTTTTTTTATTTATACTTTTCCATTCAAAATTTAATTATTTTATTATAAAGAAAAATGTACGTTTGTTTATAACTGGGCTTCTTGCCATCTTTATAGTATGTGAAATATAATAAGTCATGCACAACTAAAGGAAATGTTAGATAACAATTATACTGAGTTTATTTCGAGAGAGCGTAATTTTTGTCTACTTCTTGAAAAGCAATCTAGAAACAAAATTCACACACCTCTGTAAATTACAAAATGTTCATTTACATAAATTGGCAGGATATTTATACCAGAAATAGTTTCGGTGTAAATACGTATAGGTGTACAGAATTATAATTTAAATTCGCTGTCTGTCCTAGTTAGTTGTACGAGTCTAACACATGTGCAGTCAAAAATAATAATATGCTTATAAATGCAATGCCACCAGATAACTTAAAACTACCTTGGTATAATTTGCTGCATTCCTGCTAAATATAACACTTAACTATAATCGGTTTAGTACTTTCCTTACTTAGAGACTCGCATACAACTTAATATTAATTAAGTTCCAAATATATTCGACTAAAAGAAGGAAAGTTTCTTGGAATCTGCAATACTAAACATAACGTGAATTAACTCAGCTAGCGAGGCATCCTTCAAGTTTTGGAGAAATATGTTACGTTTTTAACGTTTTTCTCATCCGCAGTATTGAATTATAATTATATTTTTTAAGGAAGTTTGATTTAGTGTTGTCACATTCGACTCCATTATTAACGCCGTGTCGCATCTCCCATATTTTTCTTTATCTGCGACTGGTGTAACCTTATGCTTCTTTTTCCCTTCCCTTCTTTTACCGCAGGCTGCTTCTTGAAAATTTTATCGGTTGAAAAAAAGATAGAGTTCTTTCATGGTTTTGAAATCGAATGGCTGGTCCGTGTGAGCGAGAAGAAATTTATAGCAATTCGAATTTTTTTTTCTTGAGGGGGAGGAGGAATTACTCGTTGATACGTTGCTCTCAATCTTTGAATTATAAATATGCCATCTGCGATTGCTATATTCAGCTTTCGCGCCGAGTTTTACCAAAAGTTTTTAAGAGTACAGTATATATACTTGGACCAGATATACAGCATGCAAACATGGTATATAGTCGGTTCACGATAAAGTGGGCACTTTTGAACACCATCATGCCGAGAATGACAGCTAAAATGTTTCGTATTTTGAATTCAGGCGTTAATTTTTGAGCACGGTACAATCAATTTTTGTATTAAAAAGTGGGAGCAAACTAAATTAACTGGAAAGGAAAAATAAGCATAACTAGGATTTCAAAAGTCCTGATTTTATCCCAAACCATCTGTACTTCTTTTTCAGTTGGTATGGTGTATACGAAATGTATGTCACTATTCGAATGTATAATCGTAGTTTCGAGACGTTGCAGGTATATTGTAATTACTTCTAGTGGTGCGTCCGATTATTGGTCATATCTCATACAATAAACGGTGAGGGACGTACGGCTTGTTATATTATTTGCAATTAGTTATTTTCTTGTATAAATATTTATGTTAGTATTATCTATGGAATTTGTCCGAATGGTTGTATAGGTGGGAATTAAATGCTACTTTATTTTTCAGCTGTCGGAATTCTGTGGACACATGTTAACCACGTCCATCTCTGACAGGTAGCATTAAGTGGGTATGTGTTCCGAAATCTATCAATGTTTTGAAGTATTAGGGACGTTTGCCTACCTCGGATCCATATCGTGATCAAGGACTACTGGGATTTACATGTAAAACTAAATTGATGTGGCTGAGTGTTTTTTGAACCTACACACATACCAGAACTTATTTTTTTTGTCGGTGTGGTCCACATTACTGTAGGATATTTCAGGCTGATTCTAAAAATAAAGAACACTCGAAAACACATAATCCTTAATTGTTTCCTACGCGGTTAATTAATATAGCACACGTATATCCTCTTAACGTATAACATGGGTTTTCGTCCGAAAGCGATTTAAGTAAAGATGACAGAGCCGCATAGAATATAACTTACATGTAAATTCCGCCTTAACTCCGAGGTAGACAGCCCCCTTAAGGTATCCGCCTGAGTAAACGTATTTTGCCCTTTTAAGGCCTAGGAGTGCGGGAGGGGCGAGGTCGACACAGTACGTGCATCATACCTCACCCTTAGATGCAAGTCTTTAGGGCCGTATCTACCATAAACGGCTTTCGAATGACAACCAGCTGCTCACCAATGCTTTCTCTATGGGGATAGCAGTTGGTTGTCATTCGAAAGCCGTTTATAGATACGGCCCTTAGACTTCTCTTCGTCTCGCCTCTATGAGGCATTCAGGGGCGACCCTATCATGTTATAACATAGTTTTAAAGATAACGGTTTATTGTTCACGCCCAAGCCTTTGAAAGGATTCTGCGGCTATATTTACATTCCTATAAAGGACCGCAAGAACACACATTTTCGCATGCCAGAAAATTCGCTTTAATGAGAAGCAGTGAAGCTGAAATGGGTATAAGCACATACGTGTAACATACTTTGAATGCTATTCCTAATCAGACTTCACGCATAAGCTGTGTATAGTTTTCTGATAAGCTTGTAACAGCCGGGCAGGCGGCCGCCTTAAGAAGTACGTAGTAGAAATTCAGCATAATATCCCAAGCTGCTGGGAAAGCAAGGATATAATCTTTAATGTGGGTATTCATTAGGGCACTGTGATGCAAGTATTTTAAAGTTAAAATAAAGAATTACAGCTCTTGTACACCGACGGAAACATTGTTCCAGATAATAAAAACGGAACTGATGTAGGCCGTGGTGTTTATGTAAGAACCATAGTAGCATCACCCTGGAGTGATTTCGACCATTCGTGTTCTCGATTCTCCTTGGTTCTATGGAACCAATTGAAGTAAATAACTGTTGTTCCTTAATACACGCCATGTCCGCTTGTCTGAGTCGTAGAGTCAATGTCCTCGCTTGTAATGGCCTTGCTGTTGACGAGAGTATGAATCTGACTAATGAACGGTGTTGTTGCATGGCACGTGTCGTCTTTCCTGCGCGAAACCGCTACAAGATAAGCATATTCGCACTACATTTATCTGCGAAAAGAACACACACAGCTGAGACTATGCTTCTAGAATTTTTTTTAAAATACCGCACGCTCATTCGAAACACGATTTTGGGGCTTCCTAAGATGACTGTAAATAGACCATTCTTGGTCTGATTTAACTAAAATAATGCAGGCCGGATACGTAAAACATAACACTAGAAGCGTCCGTTGAAATATTATGCAAACTTTACAGAAATTTAATTGTAGGGTGGCAGCTTAAAATCTCGTAGGAAAAAAAAAAAAAGCAAAACAAAAATACTGCACTGCAATTTGGCGCGCCGTGAATGGAAATTGTCTCTGCGCATCAAACACGGAAAATGATATCCGGCACATACATCCCACCCCCTTGTATATTTATTTTTGTCGGAACTTAGGTTCCATTCGGTACTTTAGTAAATTCAGTGGTCACACATAGCAAAATTTAAATATACTATAATAATGATGTATTTTGAGGCAGTGGCGGATCCAGCTGTAATTTTTTGGGGATGGGGGGTGGAAGTAGCTATGTCCACATTCCAAGTTAAAGAAACGTGTAGGGGTCCGGGGCCCTCACCCGGAAAAATTTAGTTTGTAAGGTGCAAAATTGTACTATTTAAGGCATTTCCTAAACAAAAATATTAAATATACCACTTAAAAATTTTGTAACATTTATCAAATAAACTATACATAAAAAGTTCAAGGGGGACGGGACCCTGGATCCACGCATGTTTGCGGTATAGTATTTTAATTTTGGCGTTGTTAAATGACCTTGTAAAATTTGTCTTGCTCGATATCGTTCCGGTTGAACTATACTAAATATGATGTAACCTACATTTTTATTGTCGTAGAAAAATTCGCCTTTTCTCAATGCAGGAAATTGTTTTTGTCAGAAAGCGATGTTATTACAGATGACTGAGCACCGCCGATTATAATTGAACATGCAAGTACGTATCCTTGCTCACGAAGCGGCTCTCAGGTTGGCCAACGACCTTAAGGGTGTTCACGTGTTTGTAGTACCAAAATTTTATATTCTTACGAAATAGTGACTTTGCGCACTACTTTTTACAAATTAAATTGTATGGTCACTACTTGAAGTCTCGTATAGAATATCTACCCTAGTGTATGATAGTACTCCGTGCTTAAATGCGATATTACTATTTGCGTTCGAACCGTTAGATCAATGGCCCAGTTCAAAAGAGAAACAACTCAAATAATTACATTTTTGGGTAGGGCTCGCCAACACAGACAGAAGTGACCTCTACTCATTTCAAAAGAAATACACGCAGATTTACTTGTTTTAATAACATGGAACTTTATTCTGGTTGCCAGTAAAGAGCTAGCAGTTGTATTTATTTCATTTTAAAGTGTAATAATTTCAGCAAGATCAGATTATTAACATTTTTAACTCCTTAAATAGTAGCGTCTGTGCATCCGCTTCAATTTAACACCAATCAAATATAATAATTAACATATTTTTCGGCGAAACGGAAGTCTTTCTATGTGCATGTTACTCAAAACTGGGAATTTTTAGTGGTTTCCCTTTTGAACTGGACCATCCAAGAACCACGAACTTTTCGCGAAAAGAATTTAGCCACAGTTTGTTTCAGTGTCTTACGTGTACATCTGCAGCCCTACTTCATAGTCGGTGATTGGATGTTTCAGCTCTGGCGCGTCTTGTGGTTCTGTCCACAAATCACAAACGTATGGTGTTGTTGTAACGTTATTCTGATTGGCACAGTCTACTCAGTGACGTCACTTCACAAAGTTACGCCGCCGACAGCCTTGAGGGAGAACTGCAGATGTGCATGTAAGAGACTGAAACAAACTGCGGCAAAATTATTTTCCCGAGAAGTTCACGACCCTACTTATAGCCCATAATTACAGATTATGGCTAGAGACACTGGTAAATCGCGGGAAAAGTTTATTGTTTGCTAGACTCCAACACGCTGTGTATAGCACTGAAGGTTTTGCACATATATTGGCTATCGTTTATATGAAGCAGCTGTGTCGCTCTTCAACAGACCCAATTAGAACTGTACAGTTTAAACACAGAGTGTGTGTGATTCGCCAGAAAACTGCTCACACGTGTCACGATTGAGATATTACAGTTCATTGGAGGCTATGTTAAATATTTCCGCGATTTTCCAGTGTGTCTAATTATGGCATATCACGAAAATGTGGTGTACCAACATACCCTTGAAAACGCTGTAGTTTCTTGCATGATTCGGTGATATAGGCTACTTCTGACACAACGTAGCTGTCTTCAGACCAGTAACAGGCATCAGATATCACAATATCGGGATTCTTATTGGCTCAATCAAATAGGGTAATATCTCCAAGTACAAGCTAAAGCTAGTCATCTGGTAAGCTGAAGTGCGTTGAAGCCCAGCAAACAATCAAGTTTTCCCGCGATAAGACATCATCTCTACCCATAATGCTTTTATTGTTTCCATCGAGTAAAAAAGTCAAGGCGTTAGGTGAAGACTTAGCATAAATAGATAATGAATAGGGACCCTTATATTCGTTGCCTCACTTCGTTTTAACGTCTCAATTGCACATCTGCAGCTGTTCTTTATGGTTATTGGCAACGTGTCTTTGTTCCAGGGAGTTATTTATTAGACTGTGCCAATCAGAACAAGCTTGCTGCGACTCGATGTCTGTTATTAGAAGGTGTCAAGATACTGACAGTTAAAAACAACCAATCATTGGCCGTGAAGCAGAACTGCAAGTGTGCACGTAAGGGACTGAAACAAAGAGGGGCAAAAAATCTTTTCACAAAAATCGGGGTCCCTAATAATAGAGTATATTAAGAGTATTGTGTACTGGTTTGAAATGTCCGCGTTTGACGCGCGGCAACAGCGTAGCGATAAGAGCCAGAGTTCACGTTCGACAATAGGCACATGGCCTATATTCGCAGCGCTAAACTGGCGTGCAATGTTTTCCTAGAACTTTTTTCCTATTACACTGTAAGCGGTAACCCTACAATTTTATTTTAGCTTATTATGAAGTAAAGACCAACGCACGCACCTCATTGTGCAATTTACGGATTCAGGTCGTATTTTCAGAATTACAGCGTCTAAAAAAAACCGTTTTAGCTATTTACAGAGGCCCAAAAATTATGTTACTAACAAGCACATCGAATTTTGAAAAAGTGGCATACGTAGTTTCAAGTGGGTGTTCTTTTCATATATAACAGCAATAAGAATAATTTCGGCGGTTTCGCGTAAAAAAGTATTCGCGCGACACGCCACAACACCGTCCAACGGCTAAGTACACAGTCCTCTTAATCATTAATCAGATCCATCGCATACAGCAAGAGACGAATATGTCAATTAGCAAATAACTGTTTACTGTGCGTGTTGGAAGTAAGTTTTCCTTGATTGTTTTGACATATTTGTTTTGCTCAGATCACGTCGTTGGGCCGTATTCTATAGAGTTTTAGGTACAGTAACGACTTTTGGAGTTTTTAAATATTTTATTTCAGCTAATCTATTCGAGACTTGTTAAGCCTGCAATTGCCTTAACAGTGTAGTTAAGATTCGGTATGGCTAGAGACGGGGAAGATAATTTGCTGATCACTGATGTGTACGCTAACCTTAAGGGTGTTCAAGTGCGATACTGCCACGCAAATAGTGAAACCCAATTGACTTATGTAAATGAAATTATTCACAGTGAAATAACATGGCATGGGCTACGTAATAAAACTTTAAGAAACGTCCCGCTAATAGTTTTTTATATATTTTTTTAATGTTGAATTTTGTAAATTTTTCTGTGATTTTTTAAAAAAAAATTGAAAATATGGCATTGTGGATTTATAAATATTGTATTGCATAGCTAATGGGATGTAAATTCACCGTGAATTATTTCGTTCAAGTAGATTGATTGGTTTTCACTATTTGCATGGCAGCGTAACAAGCAAATTCTGACTTTGACGCACCGTTATGAGAAAACTATGACGGCTAAAATTGCTTTGTACGATAAAACTGCACTCAGAAGTATCGTCTACAAAACTAACGATATTTCATAAAAATATAAAATTATGATTTTATCGCACTGAACACCCTTAAAGAATATCTGTGTGCTGAAGCAGACAGCAGACACTCGTTGATTGCTCGCTGATACTTTGATACCACGTGATTGCGTCCGCATTCAGCTGCTTCTTTATTGTTTACTCGGTGCCATCAAGGGGTGTCATGCAAGCCCAAGAACCAATTGAGAAAATTACTTACACATATTTGAATAATGGGCAGAGACCTGAAAAATTCACGTTTTCTTTTAGGAACAACCTATAATACAAACTACTATCAGTTCGTGGTAAGGCCTCGCTCTTTAGTTTTGCACTGATTTCGAAAAAAAAAAAAAAAAAATGTTAACGCAATATTAATACTTGTATCAAAAATTCATTCTTACAATTTTTACACTTATATATTATCGTTTGTATCAGAATTTTTTGTTGAAATACACCAGACGTATTTTTAGATTTTTGCCTCTGAAATATCACATATTTAAAAAAAATAAAATAAGCCAAAATGAAGCAAAATAATTGTTTCTAACAAACGGTACATTATTAAAAAGCGCCCTGGCAAAATTGTGTATCTTATTACTATACACAGCCTCAAATTTTTTGAAAGCAAATGGTTAAAAATATTTTAGTTATTTGCAATTGTTTGAAATAAATGAAAGATCATGGCTTTAATTTTGCAATTGGTCCTTGTCTCTTATGACTAGGGCCACGATTTTGTCGCGAAAAGATTTTTGCCTCACTTTGTTTCAGTGTCTCTCTTGCACATTGGCAGTTCTGTTTCAAGGTTATTGGCAGCGTGTCTTTGTTCAGACACGTTTCTCATTTTACTGCACCAATCAGATAAGATTATTGTGAGTCTGTACGTCTATAATTTGCCAAGGCAAGTGAGAGTAAATTCATCCAACCACAGACGATGTAGCAGAGCTGCAGGTGTGCACATGACGCATCGAAACCAAATGTTGCAGAAATCTTTTCGCCATAAAATCGCAGCTGTACTTATGACAGTTCCCGGAAGTTGCTGAGCAAATAACAAAACTCAACTAAATGATGTCCCGTATTACTGTGTTAACGAACGGCTAATAAGCAGCTATTGTTTGCTTGAGTAAACAAATATTCTTGAAGGCTATCCTACAGGTCAGTGATCACACGAATTTTTCCCGTCTCTAATTATGGGTTCTTAAAAGAGATTCGCGAATATTTCATGTCCCTACGAATTGCATGACGTGGGTATCATCTAGGCAGGTTGCTCTTCTGTACCTCTGCCTGGTCTGTATTCGCGCCGAGGAACACGAGCCAATCAATCACAACTTCGGGCCGCGCGGGACCCCGCCAGTTATCGCGACAGCGGCCGTTATCAATAATTACAGCCGTGGTGATATATTATTCTCGCAGAAAACAATAACGAGCTTTGAGTACGTGAAGGGTGGGGGTGATGGTGGGAGGGTGTCGACCGCGTCATTAAGCTATTCCGGCACAGCAGCCATCAATAACAGATGAGGAGATAACGATTGTGATAGGCGAACTGCGTGATTCTTCCTTTGGCCCGGCGGGACGTCACGTCCTGTTGCAATCACTAGTTCTCCCTTCCCCCTACCGGTTTTATCTTGACCTATCTACATCTGGCCAGGTGAACGTTCACAAATATGACACGGCATATGTATTGGCTGTTGCAAAATATCATGTCGATATTTCAGGTAAACATTCATGTTTCCTTCTAACATCTCTCTCGCTCTCTATATTCTCTCCGCTATCTAGTTTCATCTGTAGCCTCCTACTGTGTCATTAAAAAATTGTTTAGATAATATTATATTTTCTCTTACTATTAGTTCAATTTCACGCCTCTGTACGGTAGGAAGTGAAAAGTATTACATTCGATGGAGGAGTGACGGAATAAAAAATATATTACATCTAGGTCCATAAATGCTTTTGTTTCTTTACTACAGCTCGTAAACATAACTAGTGAGTGAGTTAGTGAGAGATTTTGGTCAACATCGATGTCTTCAGCGCTGGCGAAGGGTGACGTGAGGTGAATACGGAGCAGCACCGAAATGAAAGGGCAGGGGAAACGGGAGATCTCCGGGAAAACCTGCCTACCAGCAGCATCGTCCGGCACGATTCCCACATGCCGAAATCCCGGGAAAGACCCCGCCGGGAATCGAACCCGGATCGCCTTGGTGGGAAGCGAATGGTCCTACGTAACTACCATAGTAGGCAGTTAAGTTGGCCTCAGAGCTCCCTAGTGCTGTTATCAGGACGGGAGGGCAAAGAGAAACTGATACCCTGCTGTCCGGGCCACCTGCCAGGTTTATACTAGCAGGACGAAAAACATTCGGCGCGTTCCGTCATACTCTACATAAGTTTAACAGATTTGTGGGTTGCAGCAGTTGTGCTCGGGAATATGTATACGTCATTCAGGATAGGCGAATACTATTATCTAAATCTGTCACGTTTTACTTCCGCCCTGTCAAATAAACATTATACGTTTCGGCAAATAATTTAGTTTATCAAATAGACTGGAAATGTTAAATCTATAGCTCCTTAGGTTTTCTTCGCTATAACTTTATGACATCAATATCGCTCAATCGTAGTTATGTTGATGTTGGAGCTAGATTTCACGTATATCGTGTAAGGCCTATAAGACTAATACATATTTATGAGATTTTAAAAATGCTTGTTTAGTTGTGGCTTTGTGCTTCAATGTACCAATCAACGTTTATTACATAAAAAAGATTCGGCACGTTGGTACAACTTTGGGTACATATTTTCCTTTTCAGACATTCCTTAAAAGTTGCTAGGTATTATTTAAAAAAAAGTTGTGCGGCATTGGCAACAATGTCAATAGTATCAACGTCACAATACTGTCAGCCAAGATGAAACAGTATGTCTAAATTTAAAAGTAAACTCTGCCGGACAAAGTGAAAAGGTTGCCACACAGATGTAACTTACGTAGCATACATAAGATAACTTTTATACTTGTGAAGAATTTAATTAATACATTTTGTGAAGAACGCTAATTCGCAAACATCACTATAACTGGCTGGTTACCATACAAGCCTTTTAAACAAAGGTAGATTACATACCGATCACACTTGTGAACAAGTTAACAGTTCATTCTAACTACTCTCTAAAGAGCATATGGTGCATGGTCTGAAAACTTCATAACAGAAATCTGTTTTAATGTGTATCTAAAGCTGAAATCACACGACGCAATAAACACGCAATTTCCGTGCAATCTGCTAAAATTGCATTGCATGTCAGGCACAAAATTCTCGGATTATCATATGCAATGCAAGCGACGACGCGATTTGAGAGCATGGAACAAGCTCTATATTTCTGTGCAATGCCTTGCAAATTACGTGAAACAAGAAATGTGATTGGCCATTTCAAGTAGAGTTTTCGCGGACTTTACTGTACACGTAAACAAAAAATGGAGAGGACACGTGAGAGTGTATTTCGGTTACTGGAGGAATATAAGAAATACTCGGTGATGTACAACACAAAATTGCTTAACTATCATTATAGACATTTGCGTGATAGTGCTTTAAAGGCGGTGGCTGCGAATGTATGTAAGACTCTTACTTTCCTCGTCCCCCCATCCTTCACACAATTTACTCACTGATATGTTTTTTTTAAAATAATTACATTTTAATACTATAGGCGTAGGCAACAAACTATAGTTTGGCGGGAAAGGAAAGAATTGCGTGTATATTGCTTTGCGAATTGCGATATGTAGAAGGTGGGCAAGGAGCACATGAGAGACAAACTAAAAATCTTAGTTTACTATAGGAAGAACTCTTTGTTGATTAATGCAATTTCGTAAACAGTTTTTAAAATGTGCCTTGAATAAGTTATTTTGTTGCGTAGTTAAAAAAATACGACAAAAATAATAATTTTTAATTTATTTATAGTTAAACTTTGCGGATGTGGGAAGGCTGCAGTAATATAAGTCAACCGTTAGAACAAAATAAATATTAACTATTAACAATTGCAACAATGCCACTAATAACTTGTGTCATAAAACACAAGTAATGTTTTTGTTTTGACATCTCCAGTAACATAACATCAACAACAATAATAGTAGTAGTACAACTGGAAGCATTTGAATTCAGGTGACGATATTTTACACGATATTCATGAAGAGGTGTTTATTTCGCGTACACTCGTACAGTTTTGGTCCCCTACTAAAGTATTAACTTCGATCCGACGGTCTTTGCAAATGGTCTGATGATCCAGCTTGAGGAAGTAAGAATACAGATGGCAGCACGTCGGTGGTTTCCTTTGATATATACTAAACAAAAATATGCTGCCGGATAATGATTGCAGCCTGTCTAGAATAATAAGGAAAACTGAAGTATTATATATTTATCTGTAAAATTAAGCTACTTTCAGATAAACGCCACATGTTGTAAAGCTGTCATATTTTTAACACTATATGATGCATATGCCAAGAACAGAAATGAACAAGTAGGCCAGACATTTTTTGTGAAGAGTACAATCTCAGTACCGATTTCCGTTAAGTGTGGTTACTTTGATTTTAGTGGTAACTTTGACCAACTTGGAATATTTATTTTGGTGCCACTTGGCGAAGAAATGGCAATCTTTATCGGGATGGTTCAAACTTAAGAGTTTAAATATTTAAATAGAATAATTTATTTCTTCTCTAAATGTACCCAAAACAAATATTTTGAGTCGGTCAAAGTTACCCCTGCAGTCTGTGTTTGACGGCTGTTTATAAAAAAACAGCGATGTTAACCTGCAGTACATCTGATTAAACTTGACTCACGCCTGTGTACTTTGCTGCTCTTGCAGTTGTTATCTGCAGAGGCTCGAGCAGACACAATTTGTTGCTTCTTCATCACAACACTGAATAACGATTTTTTTATTATTTCCCGCTCTCTGCTATGCATCACTTTCCCGAGCCTCTGCGGGCATTAACTGAGGGTCGATGTTTTCCTAACAGCCACTACACGGCTCACGACTGTGCGTCGCCTCTTTGTCGCCTCTTCCTTCCCCTGTCCCGCTGCCCCGCACCCCCGCGCTGACAGAAGTCAAGATAACTGCCCGCTATAGTAGCTATTTTGTACCCGTCTTTACTATTTTTCTGAGGAAACTTTTATGAAACTGAAAGTCAACTCGAACGTTTACCCACGCTGAAAACGTATCATTTTTGGGCCCTGTAGAATGCAGTTTTTGGTTATTATAACTGTTGGAGAGTATTCGGTTTAAAATGAACAGCCTATAGCTAGGGACTCGAAAATTTTGCGAATTCAATGACCTGTAGGCTAGAATCCATTGTACTATGCATTCTCAAGCATCGTCCATTCGTTCATTGCCTGCTGTTCCATTGAGTAGCAGCAGGTGGACAAATAGTCGGGGCTTGAGTATGCATAGTATAATCGATTCTAACCTGCATATCATTGAATTCGCGAAATTTTCCAGTCTCTACCTATACGTAGAGACATGAAAAATTCGCGTTTCCATTCGGGCACAAGCTATAAATCCAACAACTGTAGGTTTGCATCACTTTAGCAATTGGTCTCCGACTTATTTGACACCTCCTGGAAGTATCTGAGCCAATAATAAAATTGTAACTAATACAGACATATATCACTTTAACAACAAGCAGCTAATGAGCATCTACTGTCTTCTTCAATTCACATATATTCTTGCAGGCTAGCCTACAGGTCAGTGAACCCGCGAATTTTTCCGGTCTCTACCCATACGTCTCGTTGACAGCTAGGTCGTACGGACGGTGACACTCAACGACAAGAGCTAGGAGAGGAATCGGCCATGGCCTTTGTCAAGGAACTAACCCAGCATTCGCCTGGAGCGATTTCGGTAAACCACGGAAAAACGAAATCAGCATGGCCGCAGCCGGGGATCGAACCCGGGTCCTCCCGAATGCGTGTTCAACGTGTTACCATTGCGCCACCTCGCCCGGTCTACCGCGAAAAAATAAGCATTGTATAATTGAAGCACGTGAATAGAACATACACGCATGTAACGTTGACTGGATACTGTCTTCGAATGTTTCTTGCAATGGGACAGAACGGCAAACTGTACTATTGTGACGGGAGCAGATGTCAGCTCCCGAAACGTCGTGAAAAGTCGGCCTTTGGAAATATACTGTGTTCTTTTGTGTCTTCATCGTTATGTCGTCTATTCTGTTATGTGTGACGTCGTTGTTGTTATCCTGTCTTGTGTCCATTATTGTTTCGTCCCAGTATTGTCTGTGCTGTCCTGAGTTTTACAGATTACTTTGTATTTCTACTTTTATTTTTTTGGTTATTATTTTTTTTTTTCCTTTATTTGTTGTTAACTAATTCCTTATGGGTAGAGATGATGGTTTATCGCGGGAAAAGTTGACTGTTTGATGGATTTCAATACACGTCCAGCTTACCAGAAGATTACTGGCTTTAGCTTGTACGTGGAGCTGTTGCCCTATTTGACTGAGCCAATAAGAATCCCGATATTGTAATATTGGATGCCTGGTACTGGTCTGCAGACAGCTACGTTGTGTCAGTGTTTTCAAGGCTATCTTGGCACAAAACATTTTCGCGATATACCATCAATCATCATCTCTACTTATGGGATCTTTCATGTTGTGTTGTTTTGGTTTATGGATGTATTGACTACAGTCGACTAGGCTTGTTTTCTCTCTTTTTTTTTCGTTTTTGTTGTTCGTTTTTCTTAGTCTCATTCAAGATTTCTGAGGCGACATATATCGCAGTGGTGTATGTCCACAGTAGTACAGTTTGTTTACTAAATACTATTCCTAAGAATACTTTTCTCATTGCCGTTGAGTAGTTTTTGAATAAACTTATATAATAGGAGCCATAACGGTCCTGCCAGCGAATTTCACACGCGGCTAGAAACACGGTGGTCAGCGTCTTGATCCCGTCGTCGACTGCAAGGAGCGCCAACATTATCCCAACAAATCCCCGCGGCGAGGTTCCGGGATTCCGCGGGCCTTTCACCAGTTGCCTTGCCTCTCCGCGCGCTATTCTCAGATTACGAGAAACGCTTATCCCTGGGAGGCGTAACTTCCTTGTGGAACTACCACAAAGGCTTTGCCTGCAATAAAAAAAACTGGAGCTTTCAGAGAAGCACGGTATAGGGCGTTTACGCTTAAGAGACCGTGCCAGTGTTTCAGGCGCATGTATGCAACCCGCATTAACCCTATATAAATCAAGGCTAATCTTACGTACTCTATAGCAATAACAGTATTACACATATCAACATTATCTTCTCGTTTTATAAGAGACAAAGTCGTTCTTTTTTTCGCTGCGTTTGTCGAAGTCAAGTACAATAATGGTTGCTACAAATTTTACGAAAATTTTTTTTTAGTATCACGTTGCTAATGTATCCGCTTGTTATGCTTCATTTCGCAGAACGCAGCTCTATTAATAACGGCTGTATTTGATAAAGCCCGAAGATATCGTTGATATGTGTAATACTCTTATTGCTATAGAGAACGTAAAATTAGCCTTGATTTATATGGAGTTAATGCGGGTTGCATACATGCGCCTGAAACACTGACACGGCCTCTTAAGTGAACAATTTTCGAGGTCATATCAACCTAAAAACCGATCCACGCGAATCTTCGGCTAAATAGACGACTTGAAAAGAGGCGGAGCTTCAGTCAGGTGTGGGATACAATTCCTATCTCCATGGATACCGCAGCCGAACATAACTTTCATTTAGCTGTTTGGCTTCACATGTCCCGTACGTCAAGAAAATTGATTTTTTTTTTTTTAATTTGCCGTTTTTTCAGGTAAACATTAATCTTATGTATTTGCGTATCTTAACCATTAAATTGAAACTAATATTTCTTTACCCTTGCGTGCAAATCTATGAATGCGCAACATTTTTGCTTTCTTCAATTACCAACTAACAAATCAGCATGTTTGTAAACAATATTTGTTTCCCACAGTACTTTTCCCCTGCGGTTACGTCAGGGGGCGTGTACTTTAAGTCGTCCATTGGAGATGTAAACGTTAGTTGCAGAATGCTGTATGGTGACATTTTACGTGCACAATGTAGCAACACAGAACGGGGTTAGTCCCATCTTGTGCTACACACGTATCTTACTACCACTGTGGGTGCAGGTTCAAGTCCCTAGCAGTCTAATCATGATTATGCGTTCATTCGACCAAACATACATAAATAATACCTGGACTTGAATCGCAAGTGGAGACTTTCTCCGTACCGTTTGCCACCCGAGTTTTGATTCCTGATTCGGCCATCCTTATTTTGTTATTTTCCGGGGTTTTTTCCGAAATCACTCCTGTTAGAATGCTTGGATAGTTCCCTGATACAGACCCTGGCCAATTCACTTTCACATTCCTCCGTTTTACCTGTATCAATGATCAGGGCCGTCGACAACGGGTGGCAGAGGGGGCACGACAGGAGTAACGGGGTCGAAAGGGGCCCGGCGTCTGTTGTATTTTCAAACATTTTTAACTTAATTATGTATCTTTACGTAGTAACACATAAATTTTCTTACGTTTTAACAGTGTTTGAACTTAATCCCATTGTTGATTTAAAATTGCCATGTATTTATGTATGTTTGGGTGTTTGGGATGGAATGGGTCTCCGAAGATACCTTGCATAGGGGCCCGGTAATCTTGTTGATGGCCATGTCAAGAGTGTGAAGCTGGTCCGAGAACAATTTAAACGCCCAACGCATGAGTTCATATACTTGTTTTGTCGAGAAAAAATTTGACTGCATGCTAGGCTTCTATATAACATGTCTATATTTGCCAGTCTTCTTTCGGTTTTGACTGACCCAATAACGACTCTGGTGTGTCTATTGAACGTTTGTGAATCATCTGTAAACTTGTACATAACCATCCTATCATACGAATCTCAGACCGCTATACTATTGTGTATAATACACCGGCACGGAAGATCTTCGTGATTTACGACCATCTATATCAATAAATGAATAGCATAGTTTTGTTGCGTGTGGCAGCATTGGCAGGACTGACAGTCTGCGCCCGCGTTTACGTCTCGTCGACACCACGGCCGTAGAAGAACAGGTCTGGACACTCGCCTGGAAACTTCACCCCCTTGTTGTTTGTCTGTAGTTCGCCAAGTTCACGACAATGATATAGGTTTTTGGCGCTGCTCTTAGGGAGGTCGGCTCAAACTCCGCCTACTTCCTCCCCACTAAGATAAACAATTTATCAAAACGTATTTTTTATAAATTTATGAAATACTTCCTTCGTTTACAAATTTAAGAAAAGGCTCCAACAATCTTTATTTACTTTATAAATTTAACAATGGAAAAAAGTGGACGGAGTTTGAGTCCGACCGCCCGGAAAACAGCGCCAAAAAGTACGACATTCTTGGTAACTTGACGAACTACAGCCAAACAAGAAGGGGGTCAAGCAAAATACATCGGTATATAGGCGAGTGTCCAGACCTGTTTCATACGACCGTGGTCGACAGCAAGGTTATAAGATACGGCGATGCACAATGACAGGAACTGGGAGCAAGGTTGGCGCATCCAAGGGGTTGGGTAGCACTTGAGGCACGTGTCACCCCCCCCCCCCCCCCATTTTTCTGCTTCCAAAAAATTAGGGTAAAGTTTTTAATTTCTTATATTAATCTACATGTGTACTAGTAGTGAAGTATACGTGTGTTGAGAAGTTACTGCAAGCAAATTGTGCTCACATGTTTCTGAGCCGGTATACTTCAAAATTATATATCGCGAACATTTTTTTTTTACAAATATAGCCTTGAAAACTATGTAGATTCTTGCAACATGTCTGATTGGGTGATATACGTCTCTCACAACGTAGCTTTCTGCAGCCCAATAACATACACGACATATTACATAGCAGGATTCTTACTGGCTCAGTCAAACAGGATGACAGCTCCACGTATAAGAGAAAGCCAGTAATCTTAAGTTCGAACATACGTTGAAAGCTAGCAAACAGTTTTCCCTCGCAGTATTGTAAAAGCTTTGTCGAGATTCACTTGCCTGTAGTTGCAGAGTTTGTTATTCATTAGATGTTGTGCCTTCAGCAAGCTAAAATTCTGGAGCGATTTCGGGAACTCATGGAACACCAACATTACAACGGCTAGAGCTGGGTATCGAACCCCGGTCCCCTCGTTGCGCCTCGCAGGGGCCGCGGTGGTTGAGGGGTCAGACCTCTCGCCACCCACCAAGTCGTTCCGGGTTCCATTCTCGGCGGGGTCGGTCCCCGGGTTTTCTCATGTTGGGATCGTGCCGGACGATGCCGCTGGTCGGTGGGTTTTCTCGGGGATCTCCCGTTTCCCTCGCCCCTTCGTTCCGGCGCCGCTCCATACTCACATATCACAATTCACCATCGCTAAATACCTCGATGTTAAGCGCTGACCAAAATCTCTTCACTCACTCGTTGCGCCGCCCTGCGGTGTCGGTTGGCGCCCGCGAATAATCCGCTGATTTACGTCGCCACGGGTTGGAGGAGGAAGTTGAGGGAAATGTCGCCTAGAAGGTTCAAGGGGCTAAGTCCCATGTATGAGCCGGGAGAAGTTGGGAGTGAGTGTTTTCAGGGTGCGGAGGTCAGACCATCTTTCGACCCGGTGGTAACAGTATCAGCAGCGCACCCAGGCAGGCAGGCCAACACCGCCCGCATACATCACACGCCAACACGTGGAGCTCTGTGAGGGTACTAGGAGGGGGGTAATGTACCCTTATCGGCCCGGGGGCATCTAACCCCGGCATTCACGAGCACTGCGATGGAAACTGGGGAGAGAAGACCGGCACACTGCGTATCTGACAACCTCGCCTGGGATTATCTGCTTAGCGGCCGAGTTAATTTCCCGCGTCTGCTGTATTCATTACCGCCAGCCCTGGCGGCAACTCCTGCCAGCACACGTGCAAGCCACGGGTGTGAATTTTTTTTCCCTACCTTCCCTGCCAAGTAGCATTATAACTACACTTTCTCTCTCTGTCTTCGCAACTCTCTTGTCTCTAAAAAATAATCGCCTTAAAGTTCATTCGCTCTAGTTTCATTTTTTTTTTAGAAATATTATTTGTTTACGCCTAAACGAGAGCAGGTACAACAAATCTGTCTGAAAGTTTTATTTGAAATCGTCTTCTCCGTGTTGGCTGATTTTCCAAGGTAGTTAATGCCAAGGTTTTAGCTAATTATGTAAAAAACGAAATTCTGTTTGGCTTTTTAGTCGAAACCGTATGTCTTGCTTGAAAAAAAAAATAACTATCACAAAAATAAATAATTTTAAACAAAACTGACAGGCAGGTTTTTCATATCTGATATTGTTTAAGATTAAGAAAATAACTATCGCAAAAAAGAGTAGACATTAGAAAACATGACCTTAAGGGCGTTCAAGTGGTGAGAAATAAGGACTTGTATATTTGGATGAAATAGTATTGTATACGTTGCTACAGAGTACGTTTTTCTCTTACAAAAGTAATTAACTCAGCCTGTTTTCCAGTAATACCATTTCGAAGTCAAAATTTGCATGTTTTTATTTAATGCAAACCGCCAAAATCAATAAAAATTATTAAATTATTTATATTGAATATTATTTACATGTCACAGGCTATATATATGCTTGAAGTATATAACAGTAAATAACAAAGAACATTTATGTTTAAAATTGCTAACAGTAAAAAAAAATTTTAACTTCAGAAAATGTTTTAATCATTAAAAATATTTTGTGATATGCTTATATAGCTTACGTCAAACCACAGCCCTTTACCTGTAGTGTCAATTTATATTATTTAATTCAATTACGTATATTTATTTGTTTTCGGGTTTGTACGTAGTAAAAACATGCAAATTTTGACTTTGCAATGACTTTATGGTAAAACTGGCTAATCTAATTTTTATAAGTGGCAAATGTACTCCAAAGTAACACTATTTCACACAACTTTAAAATATGATTTTGCGCAACTTGTACACCCTTAACTTTATAAGGCTGCTCGGCTGTGAAATAAATTCCTAATATTATTATTATTCAAAATAATATTAGTTTTGTGGAAGTTACTAGTAACTACATTATCCTCCAATGGAATATACTTAACATGCATAGTATATGCCGTTAATAATCAAGTCAACATTTACATGGTTCAGACAACGGAAACTTACAAACTTATGAAGTGAAATCATTTATACCGGAATTAGAGGTAACGGACTGCATGCTAAACGTTAAAAAAAAAAAAAAAAATACAAACAACATATTTCAGTATTAAAATAGGGCTTAGATTGAGGATTTTATGTCCAAACTTTGCGATATGTTTGGTACACTTAAAAAAATTATCTCGATTATATATTTTGTTTTTAAAAATAGCAGCATTTATCGAGATTAAAACGATATTCAGTTTATAGCCGCGCGAACTGTTTGTTTGTTGTGGTGTGTATCGGCGGAAGCAAGTGCGTGGCGAGGTGTGTTAAAACATTAAGAATTTAAAAACAGCATAACTCTACTATCTCAAGGTGCTTGGGGCCGGATGTTCAGACCACCCGCCTCTCACCAAAGCGATCTGGGTTCGATTCACAGCGGGGTAGATCTCCGGTTTTTTGGATGTGGAAGTCGTGCCGGACGATGCCGCTGGTCGGCGGGTTTTTCGGGGATCTCCCGTTTCCACTGCCCTTTCATTCCGGATCTGCTCCATTCTCACATCGTGTCACCTCTCACCAGCGCTAAAGACCTCGTTGTTGAGCGCTGACCAAAACCTCTCACTTAAGGTCCTTGGACGGCTGGTTCAAATATCCGAGCGTGGTTCTTGATATACCGATTCCGCGCGCACTGTCGTGCATCGGGGATATTTGTGAGACATGTTAAGAACTTAAACCGATTCAAAATTATATTGCTAATGTGGCTAGGATGAGGTGAGGTGCAAATGACTGGGTCGTCCGTAAAGACTACGTAATTTATTCTAATTGTAGGTAAGGTAAGGGGGCTTTACGTCTCGTCGACATGGATGTAATTGTAGACGGTGACATACAACTTGTACAATGACAGGAGCTGGGAGAGGAGTCGGCCATGGACTTTGCTAAGGGCTTTGGACCCGTACAAATTTATTTTTTTATTTGTGCCAAACACGGTTCAACTTTTGCACACCAGATAACACGTCATATCCAAAAAAAAAAAAAATTAGACTCCATAGTTTATGTATAATCACTCATCGAAGTCACAAAATGGCCATTGCGGTGTAGCCAAAATAAAAAAAAAAAGTTATTCACCAACGAATTAAAAATTACATGAACTGTTCAGTGTATCAATGCATTTTATGACATGTTTGACAAAATTTAGTTTTGAATATTTCAGTAGTAGCCAGAATTCAAAGTTATGCAAAAATGTACTCACTTTCACCAATTAAAAAAATACAAAAATGTATTGCTATGTGTTTTTACAAAAGTGTCTTGAAGTAGCTGACGTCATTAAGTATCAATGTGAATTATCTTGTTTCTGCAAGTTCATTATTTTTTACTATTTTGGCTACACCGCAACTGCCATTTTGTGACTTTGATAGGTGATTATTAGAGATGATGGTTAATCGCGGGGAAAGTTGACTATTTGATGGATTTCAACACACGTTCAGCTTACCAGAAAATTACTGGCTTTAATTTCTACCTGGAGCTGTTGCCCTATTTCACTGAGCCAATAATAATACCGATGTTGTAATATGTGATGCCTGTTATAGGTCTGCAGACAGCTACGTTATGTCAATATTTTCAAGGCTGTGTTGGCACAAAATATTTTCGCGATATACCATCATCTCTGGTGATTATGCTAAAACATGGTACCTTTTTTTTTTTTTTTTTTTTACTTGGGGAAATGACATGTTATCTGATGTGTGGAAGTTGAACAGTGTTTGGCACCAATATAAAATTTTGAATTTTTACGGGTCCAACGTCCTTAAGCAACCATCCCAGCATTCGCATGGATTATTTTCGGGAAAATATGGAAAACTGAAATCAGAATGGCCGGAGCCCTGGATCGAATCTGGGTCCTCTCGGATACCAGTCCAACGTGTTATCGTCGCGCCGCCTCGCACAGTTTGAGTGTTGACATTATTATTAGTAGGTATCGGAGGTTTTGGGGGGAAATTTTTTGCTTCAGCTTGTTTTGATGGCTAACGTTCACATTTGCAGCTGTGCTTCGTGGTTATTAGCAGTGTTTGTTTGCTGAGAAACTTTTGACTGTGCCAATCAGAGGAAGGTTATTGATACACCACACGTCTGTGATTTATGGGCGGAATCTCAATGCGCTCAGAATTGGAAATATCCTGTAACTAACAAGCTCGTGCGATTTGCTTTTGTGAATATTTTTTTTAAATGTTATTGAGCGTGCGATTTCATTCATAGGTCAGTCGGGATAAAGTGAGTACTAAAAATTTAACCTTTTAAAAATATCACTAGCCGTTACTGCATTTACTAGGCCTATGTTTTCCTTGCTGATTGTATGGTTGGCAGCGAAATGACGCAATATAGTGCCATGTATTTTCCTATTTAATTACAATCATACTGACACAAACACAACCGAAATCTACATAATTGTATTTTATATAAGTACATTTTTTCCCCATCAAACTATATATGTTCCTACTGACTGCTCAGTTTATCTTACACGCGCAAACATCAAGTGACGTGTCCAGAGAGGTTAGACATATCCTGTCGTTTGCCGTTACGCGCGGGAACATACTAATTGTCGGAAAATAGAACTTAAGCAGCGCTTTATTAAATGCTCACTTTACTCCGATCCGCCTGTACATGTGAGCAAATATCTATTGTATTCTCAGTTACTTCGGAAAAATACATAAGCGCACCCCGTGTTAATCGCGTACCTACATATATAATTTATTTTATCTCTTTATACCATCTCTATTCTCACGGTACCCTGCCCGCATACATTTCCCCCTAGTCATTACGTTTTATCATTAACTGTATTTCTATAAAGTTAGTAGAAATACGAGTACATTATATGACACTGTTTATTTTATTGTTTTCTTAGTGCATAGGTCAATGTGTATGTATATATGTACAAATTACATAATTATTTTAAAAAATAAAAATTAATTTGTGCTGTTTGCGCAAATTTCTTTAAGATTCCGAAAATATCTGTGAGTAATGGTAGTTATTTTATATCGCACATGTGACATATTTATTCGTTGTGAATTATCTATGAAGGCTAGTTAGTCTTTTTTTTCTAAGTTCAGAATACAATAGTTTGAATTTGACGTGTTCAGTACAGAAAAGCTGCAAGATTCAAATATTTATGTAGCACGAAAATGAAATTTCGTGTGATTTTCGAAATTGGACATTCATTGACTAATTTGACACCTCCAGGAGGGCGCTCAGCAAATAATAAAGAAGCAACTAAATATTGGGCCAATCACGTAGTTTTCACCGTGTCAGCGAGCAGCCAATGTGCAACTGATATTTGTCTCAGTACATTCTACATGAGCATTAGTGAATATTCACAGATTGGTCCGTTTTTTTTACAGATTCCTGGTGGAGGAGTTTCAGCAATTGAATCAGTGAAAAACCACGGGGAAATCAATTAATATTTACCGATTGTCTTTAAGAATGTTAGCACTGTGCGTCGGTATTAGAGAATATTCACATATTTGCCAGAGGTTTCGCACAGATTTAATTAGTCGGAACTTCTTCATCCGGAATCTGTAAAAACCACAGGCAAAGCTGTGAATATTCACTAATTCTGATGTAGAATCTGTGCAGGAATTCTTGGAGGCGAGCGTATAGGTTAGTGAATCCGCGAATTTTTTTGGTCTTAGAAGTTACAGCTAGACCTACAAGCTGAAAAGTATTCAGTACAGGTTTGAAATAACCAAGAAACTAGAAGTCCTCAGCGCGGGACTCGTTCTACTCCCTGGTGCGAGGGTGTCGCAACTTTTTAAGGTGGGAAAAATTATCTACGAGATAGCGTTGTCGTATGCGTAAGCATGAGTTACTCTGTCGGTGCAGGGCGGCCCGTTGTGTGCTCTTGAAGAGGTCTTCTTCCCCGTTCTTTTTTACTCTATGAAGGGAGTGAAGAAGAAACTTGTTGGGCC
Organism: Medauroidea extradentata; assembly: GCA_003012365.1. Classification (NCBI taxonomy): domain Eukaryota; kingdom Metazoa; phylum Arthropoda; class Insecta; order Phasmatodea; family Phasmatidae; genus Medauroidea; species Medauroidea extradentata. The sequence goes on along the minus strand of PNEQ01132943.1, from coordinate 32,985 downwards.
AATTTCTCGGAGACTTGACGTACTGCGCGCGCAAGAAGGGAGGTGGTTCTTGGGGTCTCCCGTGAAATGGGTCTTCGACCGGGACGACATTGCTGAGGAGATGGAGCATGCGAGAGAGCGAGAGAAAGAGAGTGGCTCATAAAGAGGGAGTGGCCGGGGGTGAGTCAAGAAGGCGAGGTTTCCGCGACTTGTGGTGCTATGCGGCGCGACTTCTCGCTAAGTCCGTGCATTATTAACGTCGTCGTACGGCTAACCCCCCTGCCCCCTTGCCATAAACATTCGCCAAACAGCCCCGTCAGATTACATGTCACCGGAGATTCTTACTAGCGACCAAACAAAACACGTGAAGGAGGGCCTTAATCCCGAGGGAAAGCAGGGCATTGAAAGCAACTACACGAGGGTATGAGATCGTGCTTCACCTCCCAACCCCTCAATAACCTCGCAAAAGAAGGGAATATGTGGGAGTTGATCGTCTGTGTGGTTCGCGAGAGGGTCAGGCGACAACAACGCCGCAACGCTCTTTTTTTACAAGGCAAAGAACCTCTGCCGTGGTATTGAAGTGTAATGAACAGATTTTCCCTGCATTGCTGCTCCCCCACAAAAAAAAACTTATTAGTGGGCGTGCGGGTGTGTAGGCTCGATTGTACTACTATATATATTTGAAGTAGCGCAGTGACCCTGGGTGGTTCGACTTCTCGTAGGTTGGGGTACTTGGTCGCTCTGTGGGCTAGGATTATTTTGGACGGAATGCAGAACTACACAGAGCTATGTTGGTCACCAAAGGCGTCCCTCTTCAATTATACTTCCCATCCTATTAGTGCGCTATCAGACGAGGACTAGGGTGGTGCCACTCAAGTCTCTCGTTGGACAGGGTCCTTATTATGCAATCTTCACTGCGATACGGCACTGAATCCTGACATTCCTTGCCAAGACGGTTTAAAACCAACCAAAACGCACTTCAAAAAACTTGGATTGTTACGCCTCCAATGAAATTGAGAGGAACAATTCACAGATGATTTATTTAATAATATTCTCCCTTTTTATGTCTTCAAATTCTGTTTGTCTCTCTCGCCGTTGTTACTCCACCAGCGTTCTGACAGAAACTACACTTGGCGGATCATTAAATATAATTATATTTATTTTATGTGTGTACTCAAAAGTACCCTGCTAGAGTCTAGAGCGGATCCAGCTCTGGGTTATGGAGGGGGCTATGCCTTAAAACTTAGCCACCCACAGCACAAGCCAAGAAAGGAGGGCGGGGGTCGGTGGCCCTCCATAGGAAAAATTTTTATTCTAAGGTGGAAAATGGTGCTATTAGGCCTAAAGGAATTTCTAAACTAAAAAATAATCATAATATACTTAATCCTTTAAATCATTTATTACTGTTGGGGATAAATTGTGCTTTTAAAGTAAAAACATTTGCGCTGACATAAAATAAACGACCTACATTTTTAAACTTCTGCTTCCACATCGTTTCAAAAATGATTGTGCTGTTATTATTCTGTTGTCTTTTATAGAGCTCTAAAAGAGAATGAGGTAACCTTTAAATATTTTACTTGCCACTTATTTTGTTTTATTGTATTTTTTTGGAGGGGGGGGGGGCAGTTATGTGGACGGTCCTGGTGAGAGTTATCTCGTGTAGCCAGGATCCTCAATCACCAAACGCCAGCCAGGTTGTGTTAGAACGCTTGCAAGCAGTAGGCACTGTTCACTTTCTGGACGCAAGCAATCATCGGATCTCTTTCCAAATGACTTTATTATAAATTTTGCTCTGACTGAGTGACCGTCCGTAAACACTATTTCAACTTTTACTGTGAACAGGCCTGCTAGTAAGTAGATGGGGTTTAAGAGTTTGTGGCCGGCACCTTTCTCGTTGCGTTTATGGCACGGGGAACGGGGAATGCGATAAGTCGAATATAACACGTACGTCAAACACATCATCGCCTCTAGCCACGAAGGACTAAACAAGCGTGCAGTGTTTTCGTAGAATGTATTTTTCGAAAGGACTTCAAACGATGACCCTGTAGTTTTATTTGTGTAAAGTTTGTGATAATGTCCAATGCAGGTTTCTGTGGCTTAGTTTTACGATTACGATCGACATTGTCTCAGCTACGGCAACGTGAAAAAGCGATTTTTAGCACTTTTGAGAAGCTTGGGAATTGTGTTTTTGTAAGCGGCTACTTTTTTTTAAACCATAAGGACAACGTTTGAAGTGTGTCTTCTTTAAGTAGATATACGCATTGGAAACATTTTTAACAGTTATACAAGAAAAATAGTTTCCGTATCACGCTACAGTACGTCTCAGGCCTCCGGTACACTAACTCTTAAGAGGATTGTGTACCAGTTATAAATTTCCACCTTTGACGCGTGGGAACAGCGGAGCGATAAGAGCCAGAGTACCACGCTCGACTGGAAGCGTATCGCCTCTATTCACACCGCGCCAAACTGGCGTGTAAGGTTTACTCTGTAGTCTTTTCCCTGTGGCACTTTTAGCGATGACCATGAAGTTTTATTTTTGGATAGTATACTATGAAGAAAAGACTCACGCTTGCTTCTAGTTTTCCACTTTACAAATTCAGGTGGTTTTTTTCGGAGCTACGTTTTGAGAGGCCCGGAAATCATGTTTTTAACAAGCGTGCTGAATTTTAAAAGTACAGAAGCGTAGTTTCAAGTTTGTGTTCTTTCCGCATGAATACGTTAATCGGATGCGCTTTAAAAGGGATATACGCGACACGCTACAACACTGTACATGTGCTGGCGAGGACTTCTCTGAAGAACGTCTCCTTGACAGTGAAGGTGAGAGATTTCGTTCAGCGCTTAACATCGAGGTCTTTAGCGTTGTTGGGGGGTGACATGAGGTGAGTATGGAGCAGCGCCGTGATGAAATGGCTGGGGAAACGGGAGACCCTCGAGAAAACACGCCGACCAGGGCATCGTCCGGCACGACCGGCCCCGTCGGGAATCGAATCCGCATCGTCTTGGTGGGAAGCGAGAGGTTTGCCCCCTTGGCCACCGTGGCCCCAATAGACATTTAACTAATGGGTCAGGATATCTGAAGGTAATCGACTGTGGCCTGTGGTGAAGAATCATCACATTATTCGCTTCGAGGGATATCAGAAAACTGTGACATTTTTACAAAAATCAAGTTCTTTGAAACAAGTTTCTAAAATTGTATCACTCCACAGCTGTTGTAAAAGTGTGCGCACACTCGTGGAAGAATGCACATTTAGTAGTAAATATAGCAGCCGCAGGAGATGACTTTGATGAGGGTGTGTAAATGAGGTACTATAGTAGGTTCGCGATAAAGCGAACAGTTTTAAGAGTTAGTGGACCTGGCGCGGGAGCCATGCTGTAGCATGGTACGGAAAGTGCTTTTTCTCGTACAACTATTAAAAATGTTTCCAATACATTTATCTACGAAAAGAAGACACACTTATAACTGTGTCCCTATAGTTTTGAAAATGCCGTCCGCTAATTAAAAACATGATTACCAAGCTCCTCAAAGCGCTAAAAATGACTTTTTTTTTTACGTTGCTGTAGCTGAGAAAATATCAACTGCAATCGCAAAACAGAACCATGGAAACCTGCGTTAGACTTTACCGCATACTCTCTACTAATAAAATAACAGGGTCGTCGCTTGAAGTCATATTCAAAAACTTCTTGTACGGAAATGCTGCGCGCTAGTTTAGTATTTCGCGTTTAGAGGCGATGAGGTGTTTAACGGACGCGTTACATTCGACTTACATCCTTCCTCGTTTCCGTGACTCGAATGTAAAATAAAATGCTGGCGTCCACTAACTCTTCAAGGCCGTCTTGTCCATTATAATAATTAAATAATGTTATGCATTGTAACCACTGATGTCGACTTTCTAGTACGGTGTATTACATACACATTGATTGTTAATTAGGTAGACTAGTTTACATTTAAAAAACTGGAAACTATAGATAATCTCAAAAGATATAAATTGTAAGTTCGTAGTGCTAGACCGCGAGTCATGGGATTTCCCGTATTTACGTTGAAATCCTCGCCTTCCCGACCCCCACCGCCCGGTTTTCACTTAGTGCCTTGGCGCCCGAGGGTGAATAGTGTGTGCAGACCCCCATCCAAGATTCTTGGAACTGTTTGTTTGTCTGTAGCCAATCCCTGGTAACGTGGGTGTCGATCGAAAGCGTTCGGCGACAGTTATTAGACAAATTGAATTAGCGCTGTCGTAATTCCTTCAAATCCTAAGCTGCGTCTGCAGGCTCTCGTTCGCGGTAAGTGAGCATGTTTGAGTCTGTGTTTGTTGGTTTTTCTTCGCGGAATCACCAATGGGAATGTACATTTAAAAACGACGTATAGTTTTCACAGATTACAAAATTATCATTGTAGGACAAAATTAAATATGTTTATTGAGTAGTCTTGAAAAACAGTTTTCAGAAGTGCTTACTTTAGAATGAACATCTTATACCTTTCCTTTAAGACCACGGGTCCCTATTTATGCTATATTAGTAAGTTTAATTTTTTAAAAAACCTGAAAGGGAACATATCGCAAAACCGTTACATATAAATGTTAGGAATGGTTTGTACTATCCAGCCTATTTTTTTTTTCAAAACACTAATTTGTATGATTTTGGACTTCAAGGAAAGTTAATCAAGTCGTATACTAGCCAACATTATTTAAACTTATGTCTTGAGAAAAAAATTAGGCTGCATGGTACAAACAATTTCCAACATTTCTTTTTCGATATCTGCTTCCTTTCAGGATTTAAAAAAATAAACTCGCAAAACCAGCATAAATACGAACCCAATTTCCTTAACACGTTGGCTTGCCTGGCTAGATGGCCACGTGCTGTGCAGAGTGGCAGCAAGAAGACAGGTTTATACAACAATCTTCACATTCCTGCGAATAGCTTGCAAGAATCGTTATTCGATTAACAAGATGTTTTCGTCTTTTTTCGTTGTCTTGTGAGTAATGTTATACTCGATTTCGTATAATTTTAGTCTGAGGTTAATTTTATGATTAAACATGTCTTGCATTGTGAAAAATATTGAAAATTGTTATTGCCTCTAAGTAACTGTCAAAATTTGCTGAAGTTATATGTTAGAAACTATAAGAATATATCGTACGACTGCGCGTGCGTGACATGAAACTTTCCCCCCCCCCCCCACTAATTTTGCACCATCTCCCATCTGGCGACACGCGGGGCGTGACCTCCTGCCTTGTGTGGTTTGCCTGGGTGGCTGAGAAGCTAGGAATTGCATGCTTCCAGGTGATTATGAAAGATGTTCCTTACACCGTGAACACTCATGGTCGGTCAAAGCAATCGCTAAGCTGGAAGAATGATCTAGGTGTGATGCTGCCGGGTATAAAGAGAGCTCACAGCAACCGAGCAGTGAGCAGTGATTGTTTGGCGCTTAGCCTGTGCGCGGGAAGAGTCAGAGAACCAATATGGCGGCAAGAAACAGTGTGGGAGCACATGTAGCGATCAGTGAATGGCGGCAGTGCAGAGACCAGGGTCGTTTACAATGGTGTGGACAGGCAAACGAAGTATTTGCCCTGGGTCTCACATTGTAGCGAGTCTCAATTCTTTGGTTAGTAATATAAATGCTTAGGGACACCTGTTTTTCGCGAAAAGAATTTTGCCTCACTTTGTTTCGTTGCCTTGCGTGCACATCTGCAGTTCTGCTTCGTAGTCAGTGATTGGATATTTTAAGTATCACGAGCCTTTGGATTCTACCGGCAAATCACAGTCGTGAGTTTTTGCAGGAACGTTATTTTAATTGGCTCAGTCAAATGATATACTTCTCTTCACATTGACACGCCAATAACCATGAAGCAGAATTGCAGAAGTGTACGTAAGGCAATGAAACAAAGTGGGGCAAATTCTTTTCGCGAAAAACAAGGGACCCTACAAATGCTTGATAATTAGAGATTATGGTAAGCCTATATCGCTGAAAATGTTTTGTGCCAACATATCCTTGAAAATACTGTGGGTTCTTGCGACATGTATGATTGGGTGATATACGTCTGACACAACGTAGCTTTCTGCAAGCCAGTAACAGTCACCAAATATTACAATAGCTAGAGCCGCGATTTTATGGCGAAAAGATTTTTGCAACATTTGGTTTCGATGCGTCATGTGCACACCTGCAGCTCTGCTTCATCGTCTGTGTTTGGATGATTTTACTCTCACTTGCCTTGGCAAATTGTAGACGTACAGACTCACAATAATCTTATTCTGATTGGTGCAGTAAAATGAGAAACGTGTTTAGACAAAGACACGCTGCCAATAACCTTGAAACAGAACTGCCGATGTGCACGTGAGTCACTGAAACAAAGCGGGGCAAAAATCTTTTCGCGACAAAATCGTAGCCCTAACAATAGCTAGATTCTTATTGGCTCAGTCAAACAGTGCAACAACTCTACGCACAGCCAAAGCTAGTCATCTTTTCGTAAGTTGAACATACGTTGAAACCTAGCAAACCATCAAGTTTCCCGCGATAAACCATCTCTAGAGATGATGGCAAATCGCGAAAATGTTTCCTGCCAACATACCCTTGAAAACGCTGTAGTTTCTTGCATCATTTATGATTCGGTTATATGCTTCTGACACAACGTAGCTGTCTGCAGACCAATAAACAGCCATCAACTATTACAATATCGGAATTCTTATTGGCTCAGTCAAATAGGGTGACAGCTTCAAGTACAAGCTAAAGCCAGCAATCTTGTAGTAAGCTGAAAGTGTGTTGAAACCCAGTAAACAGTCAAATTTTCCCGCAATAAACCATTATCTCTAACCATCATTAGAGAAGGTGATTTATCGCGGGAAACGTTGACTGTTTTACTAGGCTTCAATGTAATGTATTCATTTCCAACGCTTTTATTTCCTAACTAGCAAGTCCCTATTTGACTGGACCAAAGATAACTCTGGTGCGCTACTACTGGACGTCTGTGATTCGTCTGTAAACAGTAAGACTGTGTCACATAACGGTCTGCCAACAATACATGACGCAGGACGCCACACTAATTTTCAGAATACGCTGGCAAATAATATTCTCTCGATCAATAACCATCGGTAACCATAATCTATATTGATAATTTAAAATTAATGGACTTTTCTAAAGTTACTAAAAAATCGTGATGATGTGATATTGGTGTGGTGTATATGTGTAAAGATGTCATTCTATCCAGGATTGCCTACAATGCTGCCAACATTTCAGGAAAGTATGAGGACCTGCAAGCGCACGTTATCACAGACTTTAAAAAGGTAGTGAAACTCAAAGTTTGCTGCCCCGGGCGTCTCACAGTATCATAAAGTGACCCCGGCATCGACGAAGATTTCGAGAGAGAGTGGACATCGCAATTGCGTGTAAGGCACTGACGAACAGTTCAGACTTGGTGGAATTAAAATGGGAAAGTTCTAGAACGAAACTTTTGTTGGACGGTTTAAGGGCGCGTTTCACCTCAGTTTTCAACCTTTTTTTTTTAATTTTTATATTTGTACCAGATATTTGTTTCTTATTTTAGACATAAATTGTGACTAAATCTTCCTCTTCAAAAATTGTTGTATCTCTCATAGTTTCCGCGTAGTGAGTCGTAAACGTTAAAATTTGCACTTTACGATTTTATGTACGCCACTAAAATCAACTGACATACCAAACCGAAAAAATTCATAGTGTATAAAAATGTTGTAGGCAATGAAATTACACACATTAAAACAAAAAATAAAATATTTTTGCACTTAATTAAAAAAACGGAATTTTAAAACGAAAATTTAAAAGTTTTAAAATTTTTATACGAAAATGTGTTTATTTTTGTTTTTATATATGTCAAATCATTGAATACCACATTATTATATACTGTGAATTTTTTTCTGTTTGGTATATCAGTTGGTTTTAGTCGTGTACATAAAACCGCAAAGTGCAAATTTTGACGTTTACGACTCATTACGCGAAAACTATGAAAGATACAACAATTTTCTAAGAGGATGATTTAGTCACAATTTATGTCTAAACTAAGAAATTAAAATACATAGTACAATATAAAAATATAAGAAGACGTTGAAAACTGAGGTGAACCGCGCCCTTAATGATTATGGCTTCCTCAGTGTTATTATAAAAAAGAAACTTTAAAAAAAATAATAAGTTCCGAGTGAAGTGTATCTGAGGCGCAATTTATGAATCCGAAATTTCATACGTTTTACTACAGCACAAGAATTTTTGCAAACGTTATTCATCAGTTTGACAAAATGTTTGCTCATAAAATAAGTTATACCTATTATCTAGTATTGCTCTTATTTTGTTTTCCTATATTTACTTCCAAAATTATGGAAGTTTCAACTGACTTTATGGCGTATAGTAAAATTCGTTTCTTTCGCTATAGAAACAAAGGCTTTTTTGAAACTAATTGCCAGAACGTTGTCCAGTCAGGTAACGTCGAATGTCGTTGTCCTTAAGTATTGGGAAATAATACTTATTGCATTTAAGAACAAATTTAATTAATGTTGTAAATTAACACAGTGTTTGATGTGAGACGTAGCTTCGATTGTTACAAATTATGAAATATATTTTGTGTTTAAAATTATTTTCCTTAATTTCCTAAAAATAATAACATTACGCGCAGTAGTAAAGTTTGTAATACATTGGTGTGGATATGAGGTGAGAGGGTTTTACGGCCCTTTAAGGAGGAGTCTTAGATAATTTTCTTATGTTAATATTTCGAGACATAATATTTATTCAAGTATTTGACAAGACATATGATATATTCTTGGCTAACTCTTTGACATAAATAATAATAAAAATTTTCGTTTAATTTGTAATGCAGGATCATAGCAAGGGACTCGTAAGTTGACTTTCAAGAATGATTACAAGTCAGTCCAACATAAAATAAATATATAACATTATTTTGATCTCCAGAATTCATCTCAAATATCATCTATGCCTCAACATTGTCACATTAACGAAAAAATTAATTTAAAACAGAAGTTATTGCAGAAAGTTGGTTAAAATGGACAACACAACATCCATGCTCGAGCCGGGATTCGAACTGATGACCTCTCGCACCGTATACCGGCTCCCAATCGACTACGCTACTGAGGCCGGTTAAATTTATGTAGAATAAACTTAAAATAGTTTGTAAAGGTACATGTCCATAAATATGTGTGTATTTGTATGTCCGGCCGATTTTTGTACATGTTTTGATAATTTTTAGTAGTGTTTCATTTATTTTTGCAGTACAGTTTCCAAGTAATAATTTTTGTAGAAGCATAAACATATAAAAACCAGCTTACATATCGCGTGAGTTCAAAGTCTAGCCGTGCCATCCCTGAAACGTCGAGAAGAGACGAAGTGCCAAAACACACCAGCAGTTCTTACAGTCTGTTTCTGAGTCCGTGATATTCTGACGTGCACATTATGGCTACATTCCGTGGGTTAACGTAATTAGCCTGGCTGGCTTGCTCCTCCGCGTAATTGGCCGAACCGTAAATGCAAATGCGATAGAGAATTGCGCCGCGGGTATCGTGCAACACCGGCACACGTCGTCGCACAGCTGGTGCAGGCTGGAACCTAACCTCTTGCATGTTATTTTACTCTGTTCTTACACTGTAAAAAAAATCATTTTCGTTGTTTTACGGAGAAGTGCTGGTAAAAAATTCCCCAGAAGTACCCGTTAATTTACGGAAGGTAACCTATTCCACTTATGGAAATTGCATATTTATGTGACTTCTTTAGGATGTAGGCACAATAATGCGTATGGTTTTTTTTTTTTTAGTTTCTTCTCGCAGTTTTACATATGTTTACTGAATTAAACATAATTATGTATAACTGTGTTACAAAGTAATGTTTCCATTAACTAAACAGACATTTCCGTAAAATTGTCCGTAAATTCACGGAAATTTTTAAGAATGTACAGTTATTTTTGACAGTTCTGAGAGAGCGTTTAATTTTAAAGTGCTGTACATGCTGTATGTTATGCCGGTTGGCAATTTATGTTCTAAAATAAACGTGAGAAGTACAGTGCAGATAATTTGTGTATTTCATTGTTGGATTATATTTCAGTATGTAATAAAATACTTCAAAGTTTATTTTTATGCAGACAGACCACAAGCTGATGTTCGCTTCCTCGACGTCGTACATTATCATGCAACATCGTAGCTTGCAGTGGAGAACAGTTTTGGCCAGTAATTTAAATTTCCAAGGTAGAGTGAAGTTAAGAATGTTGGTCTTGAACTCTTGAGCGCTGGTGAGGGTGACGTGATGTGAGTATGGAGCAGCGCTGGAATGATGGGGCGGGGGAAACGGTTCTTCTTTATAGGCAGTGATATGATGTTTCAGACCATTGTTTCACACTTTTAGCGTCTTAAGAGTTATACCGGCATATCACATACGTGTGGTGGTATCGCATTAACCTTGTATTGGCGCAGTTAAATGATCAACATGTCTGCATAGAAACGTCTGATAACAATAAAAGTATAGTAACAGACGTGGACGTAAGGCAATGAAATGAGTGGCTCTACTGTATTTTTTATTATTTATTTTCGTAAGGAAACTTCTAAAATACGACCCTAGCTAGGGTTTGCAGTAAGGGACATTTCTAGTAACTCCATTCATAACATTTGACCTCTAGTAAAATAATAAAGGAAAATTATAGTTGTTTTAAGATAGTATTAACGTGTCCGACGTTTTTTTATTCCATATTTCGCGTATTCCCTTTTAAATGGGATTTTGAGAATTTGGTACATTGATGACTGTATGAAATAATCATCGTCTAACGACAACACACACACTGTCTGATTCTCTCTCTCTCTCTGTTGTTAGCAAATTAATTTTAATACCACCTGAAAAGTAAAAAAAAAAAAAAAAAATCTAACATAACTATTATAATTTCTCAACAGAAGTATGACAGTAAAATATTACTTGGATATGTGAGGGCAAGTCATATCCCCCTCCTTCCCCCGCGAAATTAATATATATATATATATATATATATATACATATAAACATTCTAACACTGTTCTTCTCTTCGGTTTATAAAAATTCTGAAATACTGTAAATATGACGTCCCGTCTAATACCCGTACGGAATAGTTTAGGATACCGGAAGTTACATACAAAACCGCAACAGTTGTCAACACTAGTTCTAGCCATTTACTTAAATTTACACCAAAGGCAAGGAAGATAATTAAACTACGAACACACGATTAGTAGAGCCCACGATTTATGGTGAAAATAATTCTGCAACAGTTTGTTTCAATGTCTTATGTGCACATCTGCAGGTCTGCTTCTTGATTATTTGCCGAATGTATAATTGCACAGGCGCGGCTCATTTGACTGTGCCAACAGGAACAAGGTTACTGCGACACCACACGTCTGAGATATGCGGGTAGAACCCCCGAGACGCTGAGAATTTAAAACGGCCAATCACTGACCACGAAGCAGAGCTGCATATGTGCACATAAGGCATTGGAACAAATAGTTGCAGAATTATTTTCACAAAAAATCGTGGTCTCGTAACGATTGGTAGAGATAATGGAAACTCCCAAGAATATTTCTTGCACTGTGTTTTGGAATACAACAGTGTAGCGACGTGCTCCTGTGATTGGAGGGTGGTTATTTAGTTGTTTAAAGGCTAATCGCATATATTCCGTAGTGACACACCAGAGTTCTCATTGGCCTAGTCAGATGGGGACACGCCAGTAACGGAAGAAGGTCGTGTATAGAGATCTTGAGATGTTGGTTTACCGCGGGAAAACTTGGCTGTTTGTTGGGTTTCAACGCGCGTTCAGCTGACGAAAGACTGGCTTTCGTTTGAACATAGAACTGTTGCCTTATTTGACTAAGCTAATAATAATCCCGCCATTGCAATGTTTCTTGCCAATTATTGGTCTGCAGACAGCTCTTTGTGTCAGACGTAGCTGTATCTTCCAGTCATACATGTCACAAGAAACTACAGTGTTTTCAAGGGTATGTTAGCACAACCAATTTTCGCGGTATACCATCATTAGGGACCTGAAAAATTCGCGTTGTCTGCTACGCAGACGCTAGAATTCCAGCAATTGTAAGTTTGTGTCACTTTCGCAATTGGCCGTTGACGTATTTGACATCCCCTGGAAGTCCCTGAGCCAATAATGAAAATTTACCTTAAAGTGCCCCATACCACTGTATCAGCGAGCAGCTAAAAATAGCTGTTGTCTGCTTGAGTGTACATATATTCTTGGAGGCTAGCCTACGGGTCAGTGAACATGCGAATTTTTCCCGTCTCTAACTGGTTATGCTATATTGAAACGTAACGCACAGTCAACTGTCCCCATGATAAATCATTGTACCTTATGTTTTATCTATTAGCATCGATTCTAATTAATAAGTTTTAGTCTGTTCTACTGTTTAAGGCAAATAGCTACTTTTCTTCAGATGTGTCTTTATAATCATCAGAACATAATTAAATAAGAAAACATTAAGACTCCAATATGACAGTTGATGGCATGACTTAGGTCTAGTGTTTTGTTTTATTTGCATGCTGAGCTTAAAAAATTGTTGTGGGTGATACCTTATTTCTGGTACGTCTGGAAAAACCGCGTTTGGTACGATTGCGTGGGGGGAAGGGGTAGAAGTAATAATAAAAAGGGGGAGGGTTGTTGGGTTTATGAGCACGCCGAGTTCCGTGGCAATCGCGATATAAACGTCCGGCGTGACGATTTCTACTGTTTATTTCACTCACGCGACGGATCATAATAAAGATTATGTTTCGGTACCTCAATGTGTGCGTACGGGAGGGAGGTGGGAGGGGGTAAGAGGAGAGGGCATCTCTTCTTCCAGTGGTGACGATAAAATATGAGAATTTGTTTTCGGTGGTGTATGGGGCGGGGGGGGGGCTAAGAAATTCTCATCCAACCGCGGAAAAGAAATTCGCATCGCGGGCCGGTTTACGGCGCATTAACCGCGGTTACTGCCCTGGCCTATTTTCTTGTCCCTCGCGCATAATCATGCCCAGGAGAGTGCACCGCCTGCAGACATGCGGGTAGGCAAAGTGGCAATTACTATCCCTGTGTGCTGGTGCCCTGGTGAAAAGACCGCGCCATACTGCCGATATGAACAGCAGTGAAACTACCTCCCCTCATCCCTTGCCATGCTCGCCGTATATTACACCCCCTGTGTACCCTCACCCCACAGCTAACCGCAATGCACGAGGGGGTGGGGGGTTGTGTGACGAAGGGGTGAGTGGCGAGGGGTCGCGGCACGAGTGGGAATTGCAATTGAATTTCCGAATGTTCGCTGCTGGAGGGGGGGGGGGTTGGTGAAGGGTGCCACGTAGGTATGGCTAAAGCCCTCGTGTTCGCCCTCGCAGGTTGCTACGTCATGACAAGCTTCACGAGAACGTGGTCATCGACGGCGATTAGCCTTCCACGAGAGTTACTCTATTTCATTTATTTTATGTTCACCATTTGAGTCCCATTATGAGCATTTTGCTCTGGGAATATATGTTATCATACTTTTTACAAAATAGCACCTTACTATTGTCATGGTACATAAATGATAATTACACACATATTACAACTCTGTCATAGGCAGGGACAGAAATTTTTGGTAGATTTTTTTCCCCATTTTGTTTCAGTGTTTTTGTGCAGAGTCGTTATTCATTTGACTGTGCCAATCAGTACATAGATAACTGCGACGTATTACGTCTGTGATTTGCGGGTTTAACCTCCAGATGCTGGGTGTTACGGCATCCAATCGTTGACCACAAATCAGAGATGCAGGTGCGCACGTAAAACACTGAAACAAAGTGCTGCAAAAATATTTTCGCGAATTGCCTATCCCTAGCCATATAATAGTGTCCTTCACTAAACCGACACAGTGTTGAATGCTGTAATAATACAAATTCATAAATTGATCTCACCATAACATTGCATTGCTGTTTAAAACACGTATTAACTCAGCACACGTGTTTTGCACATTTTATAATGTGCATATATATTGTAGCGTAAAATATATTATTACATATTATATGACCTCAGTTTATTATATTATCGCGGCACGTAATTGAGCTAGGTTGAAGAGTAACTTTTTTATATGTAACAGGTTTAAACTAACGAGTAAACTTGTTTACTGGCTTCCTTCAATTTTTTTTTTTTTTTTTTTTTTTAGTTTGCCAAAATATTTTAAAACCGTAATTTCGTTCGATATTTTATTGAGGAATGTAATTCCCAAATTATGCATTTTCAAAGTTTTTTTTTTCGACTTTCTGTGTTGCTAACATAATTTCACCTGCATGTGCTGATACAACAATCCAATATAGTCTGTCGCGAAAGTTACATTTATTGGCATTGATTTCTAAAATAATATTTGCTGTCACAGCTGTACGCTCGCTCGGAATACACCATTCAGGGTGTAAATAAATACATGTTACAAGTTTCATTGGTGAGATGGTTATTATGTGCATTTGTTTTGTTGATAAAATCTTGTTCACAAATACATTATGTACTTACTGGGATCTCAAAATTGTGGAAGACTAGCAGTACGAACCACAAAAGACTGTAATGAAAAGAAAAAAAAAACACGTAAAAACATAATCACCTGATTATTTGAGTACCGTATAATGGGGTGATTAGAAACACTGGTGTGAATAGAAACATAATTTGAAATATATTCTTAACTTACATATTTTGCTTTAAAATAATATTAGTACAATGAAGCTAATGTTTGTGAACTGTTTTAGCTTGCCTACCTAAAATTTGAATTTTTAAATCAGAATTTATACCGATAATTTAGCTTTAAAATTGTGTTTATATTAACCCCATCACCCCGTTTTACGGTACTGTACATTAAAGGAATGATATTGCAGAAAGGATCCCAAAATGACCGTAAACGGCAATACTTTTGCGCTTGACAAAAAATAGTAGTCAGTGGTGGTCTATGTGCAAGTACTGAGCTCTACCTAATGTAATTAACATTGAGGCCTATGTACCTATCCCTAGTGCGCCAGAACTGAGAGGATAGGTAGCAAGGTGTTGAGCGTTTGGGTCAACGACGGTGTACACGAGAAAGATCCTCTGGAATACCCGCCGGCCAGTGGCAACTTCCGCCGCTGTCTCCACTTACGGCCGTTCAAGTGTGAAATTAATAATTTTGTTTGGGTACGAAATCGTCAGTTTTGTTGACGTCACTTGAGACTGTTTCCTCGTATGGAACTATTTTTAGCATGCATAGTATTCAAAAAACGGCATGTCAAAGTCAAAATATGCATGACTACGGGCGCATACGACTAAGGAAAACTATCAGACTTACTAAAATGAAATAATTTAAGCTAAAATTAGATCTCGCGGCCTAATTGATAAAAATTATTATAACACGAAAGGACGCATCTTCGTATTTTTCAAATATTGCTGAAAGTAAGGTTTTTAATGTCGAAAATTAGCGATATCTTAGGTAAACTAAAAACTAATACTGTTTTAATTAATTCAAATATTTTGTGCTTGACCAATAGCATCATTCATCCTGATTACAAGGATACCAAGTTTATAGCAATGCGAACTGTCGACTCATAGTGGTATATGTGTGCAGTAACAAGTTCGCGTCCTCATCTTAGACATGAGGATTTATTACGCTCGTCTTTCTTATGTGGGTGGAGAGCTCGAGCGACGTAACCTCATCCTATCACAGACTGAAGCGCGCGGGGAGCGCGCACTAGCCTTTATACAGTGTCTGCGACATCTTTAGCTGTCTATTTACGTGATTCAGAGAATGTATTCCGAGTTTCATAAGAATATGAGAGTGTGCAGGTATTCACTAGTCTCGAATAGCCTTAACAGAAATCGTGGGTGAGATTCTTCGATGAATCGAACCGCTATGATCGCCTTGGTGTGAGGCGTGTGGTTTCACTACACCTTGGCGCGCTCTCTCTACTTTTGGCAGTTAGGCCGGGAATACGATTATGTCACGTTCACGTATCACTTACCACTTTATGAAGTTCACGTGTACGTAATACGTAATCTGTTGAAGTGCCGTATTACGATCCTTCACGTAAGCTGCAAGTAGGCCATGAAAAACGTCGTGAGGTGAGATAGCCTTGAAATTAATAGTCAAAGATAAAATGGTGCAATTGAAGACATTACCTCCTTTGAAATGTGATTGACCCAGGCGATCACGTGCTATAACTTCACGTATCATTTTATTTTTTTGTTGTATGGTTCTGAACTTAAAAAAAACTTTGTGGTTGGTAAGCAGCAGACGAGATAAGAAAATAAAATACTTTGCACTCGCTGCAACTGTAAATAAAAATAAATTATTTTCTTTTTCCCCCAGGGAGGTAAGATATATGACTTTTAAAGACGTCGGGTATGGCGATTGCCTGCTGTTAAAGAGTTCGCCTTTCGAAAGTTGGGAAGATCCTTAAGAATGTCCTTGGAACTCCATGTTTCTCTCGTGCTTTCTGTAATGTCAAGCTCGTTTGTACGCTTACGGAGTTTTTTTTATGTCTACTTTGTTATTAGTTCCTTGAAAAGTTTGGTGACCGTGCTGTGAGCAAGAACATTCTCTCTCTCTCTCTCTCTCTCTCTCTCTCTCTCTCTCTCTCTCGCTGCACAACTCGTGCAGTCGGACTCTTATTTTCTCATCATCCTATATTGGCGCAGCATTTCTAGTCGTTAAACTTAAGCTTCTCCCGACTATACCAAGCACATTCGTGTACGTGACTGCTGCTTCGGGACGTAACAGGGAACTGCGTACCGAACAAGACGGCAGAAAATTGAGAAAGAACTTACAGCATAGTTAGAGACGCTGAAAAATCGCGAAAATGTTTCACGTTATCATAGTCTCCAATAAACTGCACTCTTTCTTTATTCTACTGTTAGTGGATGGTACAATTTATATCAGGTGTGGTGTGAACAGTTTTGGGACAAATTACACTCGTTCTTTATTAAAGCTGTATAGTTCTAAATGGACGTGTTGACTAGATAAACAGCACTACAAACACCCGATAGACAATGCCGATACAAAATCTTCAGTGTTATAGCCTACACAGAACGTTGGAGTCCAGCTAACAATAATATTTCCTAGTTATGTAAGCATAATTAACTTAGTGAATTTAGAATCTTAAAATATGTTGGCCTAAATGGTGATTATTAAGAAATCCCGAGATATTGTTTTTCTATTCTGAATTTTAACCGCAGGAACAATTCTATAAAATATTTTTAGAAAAGGTTTTGCTGGCGTGAGACGTAGTTCTTAAGGCGGCCGCCTACCCCACGCTTCAAATGCGTTGCAGTGTGTTCGTAAACAAGCTTTTCTACGAAAATGTTCCACGGTTGCCCGTTGTGCCAACGTACGAAAAGAAAACAAACTTCAGACAAGGTCGGAACCTCATTGTTTAGACGCCTCGCTCATTAAAAACACTGTTCCAAGCCCTCCAACATGGCTAAAAACTGACTTTTCAGACTTCCGTACTTCAAAATGTGCTAACCGGATGTATGTTAAACTCAGATTGCCACCTGCACTGAACTTAATTGCAAACTTTCCACCAATAAAATTATATGGTCACCGTTTAATGTCCCATAGTAAAAAACTATTCGGCGGGAACCTTGCACGCTAGTTCAGCGCTAGGCTCGTTGAGGCGACGCGGCATTTGATGCGCGCTTCAAGGTCGACCTTACTGCTGCTCTGTCGTTTCGGAGCCTCTCACGCGTGGGTAGGCGGCGCCCATAAATGTAATCTCTTCGTCGGAATCGTAGTTGCCGAATTACTGCGACATAAAATAGTTCACCAGAAACCCATCGCATTGGCAACATGCTGCTCACAAAGTCGGCGAAAATTTTTGCCTAAAATTGCTCTTTTTAAATTTTGTATAGTGTTCATCAGATTCCTGCAAATTGCATTGAACGTTTTCACCATTACATTAATTACCGAGCACCATTTTAAAACATACTAGCGAAAAAAAATATTGCTAATCCGAATAAGTAAGTATTCGTAAATTTCCAGCGATTTTTCACTAATTTAAGATGGAGCAGGTTTATTAAATTAAAAATCATTAAGTAATTACTTGTAATCAATAGTTGTTCATTAACTGATTCCTATTTATAGTGTAGATATTCGAACAGTTAATAATAGAATAGTCGTTGTTTATCAGTAATTTTTGACTGATTTAGTTGGTCGAAACTGCTCCGTCTGCAATTAGTGAAAAACAACTCGTCAATTTCGATTTCGATTTTTTAAATATTTTTTTTTAAGGAATTTGGTGTTGGCGCCCTTTGGCTCATTGTCAAAGACGGTGGATTACAAACTCAGATAAGAATGAAAGGAGACGTACAGGCTAGGTCGATGAAGTAGAATGCTACAAATGCTATAATACGGGTGTGGGCAAGACGTTGAAATTGACGCCCTAAAGATCAGTACATCAGTTATACTGCTAAAATCCACATCGCGCAGAGATTTTCGGATAGTGAAATTATTTTCAAATCAAAACGCGGTTTTTTTTTTCAATTATGTATTATACAGGCGTAGATATTATCGTAATAAAACTTATAGCCTATGATAGTTTTCCATTTTTATATATTTTGTGGTTTCAAAGCCTTAATTAAAAAAAAACAGTTTTTAATTTTTTACTCAAAAGTGAAGCATGCTATCACGTAGCGCTATACAAATAAACGTCCGATGATGAAATATCTACTCGGCAAAAAAAAAATCTCATCGAATTTTTATGAATATTTCAGATTTTATTGACGATTGATAGGGGCCTGAAAAATTCGCGTTTTCTTTTGGACACAGGCTGGGATTCAAACAACTTTTAAGTTCACGTCACAATCTAAACTGGCTCTTGCTTCATTTGACTCCTCCCTGAAAGCGTTGAGCCAATCGTTAAGTAGCAAGTAAATGGATGGCAAATAGTGTTGTACCACAGTGACAGCGAACAGCTAATGAACAGCTGTTGTCTGCTTGAATGCACACATATTCTTGGAGCCTAGCCTATAGGTCAGTGAACCCGCGAATTTTTCCCGTCTCTAATGATTGAGTGTTCCAGTCGTCCGCTCGACCTCGTAGCTTTCCATACCCCTTAATACATCGCTGTTGACGAGACGTAAAACCATTACGTTACCTTCATACATATTAATTTACATTAGTACCCTGCTCTGTTGTTAATGCCAGCAATAATTAGTAAGTAAAAATGTATACCATTTTATCACTGTTCAATAATTGTTTTTTAGACACAAGCTGTATCTGGACAAACTGCTGTGTTTTGTATAGTTTCATTGTTGTGTCGTATTTTTGTGGTTCAAGTATTTTACCCGTTGCCATAGTAGGTCTCAAACCTGTGTTTTCTACATTATTAGCGGCCTTTCTTTCTCATATTTGTTTTGCCCTTGTTTCATATGACCCGATCACATTTATGGAATTTTGTTGTAGTGTATGTACCCTCTTGACTAAAGCATTTTTTTATTTGGCAGACGTCTGCATTGCAATGGAGTATGTTAAAAATACTACATTCAGTCATTCACTCCCGTTGCGCAACTCTTTCAAATATACTGCTCTGAAAACAGAGTATAGTTGCAGATGTTCAAATAGGGACAACAAAACAGTTTGGTTGCTGGTACTACTCTGGACAGTTCCTTCAACAATCTAATTTGTAGAAAGAACAAAGAGCCTTGTTGCTTTTACACGCCATGTGGTAACTTGTACAGAACAGTTTGTTGAAGGAACTGTCCAGAGTAGTACCAACAACCAAACTGTTTTGTTGTCCCTATTTTAACAGAAGTATGGTACCTGCAACTATACTCTTTTTTTCTAGTGATGCTACTGTTGCTAATTAATATCAAGTGGTATTGTAAACTATACTTTACATTTACAGTCGATTTTCAGCGTGGCAATATTCCTACTATTATAGGCACTTTACGTAAAAATTGACAGCACATTTTCTACTTTATCTTTTCATTATACACACGCTCTCGTTTATGTGAGTGAGTCTGTGCTGTTGAAAAAGGTTTACAATAGTCAATTGTCTTTACTCAAGTGTATATACGTGCCTGTGTCGAACTTGATGTGAAACTCCTATGTAGTGCAGTGGTATGGGCACGGTATGTGAGTAGATGCGGGAAGGGCTCAGGGAATATCAGACCGCCAGAATGCAGCCCGCAGTAAAACCCCGACCCGCGCTGCAGCCAGGGTCGTAAAGTTTTATAAGCCTGATCGCGGGGAAACGGAACACGGAGCGCGGCTTGCATTGTGCGTGAGTGGATGAATGAGTGGTTTTACGTCTCGTCGACAGCGAAGTCGTTAGAGACGGTTACACACAACTGTATACAACAGGAGGGGGGACAGCACTCAGTAGCGGCAAGAGTATTTCACGTATTAAGGCTTCTGCCTACGTCGGAGCGCGGCGGGAGCAAGGATAGGGTTTTACATGTTAAACTAAATTCCGTGTAGCTCACTCACCCTTTGAGGTATCGCTTTCGGATAGAAACCATTTTCTGTATTGAGAAGAGAAGAATACTGCTACGTAAACGAAAATGTGAAAATAATTTTATGAGTACGGGGTTTCGAGTGTTTAATCGGCATAAAACACTTATTTGCTCATAGTTTTCAGAGTATTGATATAACTTGCTAAAAGATTCCGTAGCAGTGTGGGCCGTATCGTACTGAACAAAAAAGTCGGTGGTGGCATATATGTAGGTTCGAAAGTGACTGAGATATTTAGGAATATAATTTAACCTGTAACGCCCTACCCTTGCTGCCGCCGGAGCTCTGAGGTAGGCAGAAGCCTTAATCTGGTAACAGCCTAGACTTCTCAGACCTATACACACACTGTCCAAAGTCAAATATCCATTGACTTCTAACCGTAACACGTGTTACCACCACGACTTGTGTCCTTATTTATCACTGGCTTACAGTCGTCAAAGATGTGTTAAAACCGGTGTCGTCTAATCACAGAAGTAGTGAAGTACACATTATTGGCATTCAACCTGACCTAGAATCAATACGTGAAATAATCGTGCCTCTAGTAATCATCTATGTCTTGAGATGATGGTATATCGCGTAAATGTTTTGTTGCGAAACGCCCTTGAAAACGCTGTAGTTATTTACAACACATATGATTGGGCGATATACGTCTGACTAAACGTAGCTGTCTGCAGACCAATAATAGGCATCAAATACCACAATAGCGTGATTCTCATAGGCTCAGTCAAATAGGGCAACAGCTCTACGTATAAGCGAAATCCAGTATTCTTCTTGTGAGCTGAACGTGCGTTGAAACCTATCAAACAGTCAAAAGTTTTCCCACGATAAACCATTATTAGAGATAATGATATATCGCGAAAATGTTTTGTGCCAACATACCCTTGAAAACGTTGTATTAAATTACAACACGTATGATTGGGTGATGTACGTCTGACACAAGGTAGCTGTCTGCAAACCAATAATAGGCATCGAATGCAACAGCGGGACTCTTATTGGACCAGCCAAATAGGGCAAAAGCCAGTCATCTTCTGGTATACTGAACGTGCGTTGAATCCCAGCAAACAGTCAAGTTTTCCTGCGATAAATCATCCTCTCTAACCATCATCTCAAGCTATGTTCTATACGCCGCTGAGCGGTGTGCAGATCTTCTGTCGTTTCCAAATTACTCGAAAACTGCTCATCGCACATGAGTGGTTCTTGCTTAGGGATATCACTTAAAGAACGTTACGCGTGTGTATGCCCATTCCAAGTTCACCACTAGTCATTAAAGCATATTTTCTAGCCGCAAAATATGTGAGAATGGGTGTCTTTTAATTTTTTTTAATGAAATACTTACATCAGAATATTTTGAAAGGTAACGAAGGATACAACACACCTTTACCTTTAATGTTACATCATAATTCGATAGTGTCACCGTCGAGACGAGAAGACTGCAACCAGTTCAATGCCTTGTGCCTAGAGGCTAGGATGTGCTGTCTCGTCCTTACCGCTTCCGCACTTAGGCAGTAGGGTCGACCTTGAAGCGCGCATCAAATGCCACGTCGCCTCAACGAGCCAAGCGCTGAACTAGCGTGCAAGCTTCCCGCCGAACGGTTTTTACTGTGGGATATTAATCGGTGACAATATAATTTTACTAGTGGAAGGTCTACAACTAAGTTCAGTGCAGGTCGCTACCTGAGTTTCACATACATCCAGTTAGTATATTTTTGAAGTACAGAAGTCTGAAAATGCCGTTTTTAGCCTGTTTGAGGGCTTAGAAACAGTGTTTTTAATGAGTGTGGCGTCCTTATAATGAGGTTCCGACCTTGTCTGAAGTGTGTTTTCTTTTCGTACGTTGGCACATTGGGTACACGTGGAATATTTTCGCAGAAATAAAAACCTGCTTACGAACACGCTGCAACGCATTTGAAGAGTGGGGTAGGCGGCCGCCTTAACGAACTACCCCAGCATTTCTCTGGGCCAATTTCAGGAATCTACTGGAAGCTAAAATCAGGATAGCAGGAGCCTGGGAATTGAATCCGCGTTTCATCTAATGCGATTCCAATCCCATGTAGCAGAATACTTAAACTGTATGCTATGCTGTAAAACAGTTGGCCAACTGATGGAATATACCCGACACTTGTTAAGCCTGAAGATGCACCCATGCGATGTCACTAATTGATCCAGTAATGACCCACCAGTGGCAAAACATGAATTGCACATGAATGAACCGTCTGTTCGATCAACAATGATCCATCAATGAACCACTTCAGAGCCATCAGCTGGCCGACACATGGCTTCACATGTCTGCACCAACAGTGATCCATCAATGAACCACTTCGCAGCCATCAGCTGGCCGACGCATTGCTTCACATGTCTTCACCAACAGTGATGCATCAATGAACCACTTCGCAGCCATCAGCTGGCCGACGCATTGCTTCACATGTCTACACCAACAATGATCCATCAATGAACCACTTCACAGCCTTCGGCTGGCCGATACATGGCTTCACATGTCTGCGACAATAGAGATCCATCAATGAACCACTTTTAGGCCATCAGCTGGCCGACACATTGCTTCACATGTCTGCACCAACAATGATCCATCACTGAACCACTTCGCAGCCATCAGCTGGCCGACACGTTTCTTCAAATGTCTGCACCAACAATGATCCATCAATGAACCACTTCACAGCCATCAGCTGGTCTACAGATGGCATGCCATACATGTACTATTGAAATTTCAACTTGTAATTTTATCATTATTGAGTTTTCTCTTTTTGATACTGTTTATTTAACCAGCTTACAATCTAATTATTAATCTGTTAATTTTTTCGGCAGTCCTGGAATTCTAACGTAATTGTTAGTAGGCAGGCATGCTAGCCAATTACAAGATACTGCACGTTAATGTTCCGCAAAATCACAAAATTTTGCAATTTTCAGCCACGAGAAAATAATGTTTCAATGTTAGTAGATGACCTAAAATGAATGTACCCTACGTGTAACGTTCGATGACTAATATATTTTGGTAGTCATCGCTAACGTATGTTCTGATGTCTTAAAATAAACCAATAGAATCTCTGTACACTGTCTGGCAGCCTGGGTTGGTGGTCAACATAAACCTATGGTTAGAGAGGATGGTATGCCGAGAAAATGTTTTGTACCAACATACCCTTCAAAACGCTGTAGTTTCTGCAACATGTTGTGTGATATGCGTCTGACATAGTGTAGCTATCTACAGATCAATAGGGACCCTGTTTTTTCGCGAAAAATTTTTTGCCCCAATTGGTTTCAGTGCCTTACGTACACATCTGCAATTGTGCATCATGGTTATTGGCAGCGTGTCTGTGTGAAGAGCCGTATCTCATTTGACTGAGCCAACTACAAAAACTTTCCTGCAACACCACACATCTGTGGTTTGCTGGTAGAATCTCAAAGCTCGCGACAGTTACAATATCCAATCGCTGACCACGAAGCAGAACTGCAGATGTGCACGTAAGGCACGGAAACGAAATGAGGCAAAATTATTTTCGCGAAAAACAAGGGTCTCTACAGATCAATAACAGGCATCAAAGGTTACGATAGCGGGATTCTTACTGGCTCAGTCAAATAGGGTAACAGCTCTAAGTACAGTCTAAAGCCAGCAATATTCTGGTAAGCTGAACGTGTGTTGCAGTCCAGCAATCAGTCAAGTTTTCTCACGATGAACCATCATCTCTACCTGTGGTATTACAGTTAGTATGCAACTCGGCTGCACCGGCGTCCGAACGACAACGGACTGGCAATTTATTGTGTAATTGGTGCAACCATTGTAAATTAGTGGTCATTCAGTGCCCATTACGCCGATTGGTTCTTTCGATTATGCATATTAGTGTGCGAGAGAGTTGTACTCTGAGGTTTAAAGCAATTCCAAATTGACAACATTTAGTTATGCAAAGGAAAACCTTATTATTCGATAATGAGATAACTCAATTTATTGCGCGCGGAACAATTTAATACTACACCTCCCCCCTCCCCTCTTTTCTCTCTCCGAGGGAACTCCAGGAATAACAACGGACAGTGAATTACGTGGCTTGTATTTTGTGTCGCTGGCATTTGGCACACGAAGTACGTCGTTGCGAATTCCCAGCGTGTAGCGTTGAACTGGAACAAGAAGTCTGGAACGAAGCCAGCGCTCCCATATATCTGTTGTTAATGCAACTCCTGCATTGTGATGGTTCGGCGTGCTTCGCATGTTTTGTCTCTGTACATCGGCTGGTTCTGTTCGCGATAGTCCTGCCCGCGGTCAAGCTGTTCAGAAAAAAAAACATGTTTGTACCGAAAGCTGTTCAGTTGGTGAATTGTACTTCTGATGACATTTTCTTCCAATACAAACATACAGTTTCTTATATTGACAAGCCAAAGTTATCATTTTACATTTTTTGGTGAGTGATGAGTTGAGATGATGGTATATCGCGAAAACGTTTTGTGCCAACGTAGCCTTGAAAACACTGTGGTTTCTTGCAATATGTACGATTGGTAGAGACCTGAAAAATTCGCGTTTTCTTTTAGGTGCAAGCTAGAGTTCTAGGAACTATAGGCCTGCAGCACTTTCATAATTGGCCGTTGACTTACTCGACACTTCCAGTGACTGAATACAGGCCCATTTCACTGTGTCAGCGAGCAGCTAATGAACAGCTGTTGTCTGCTTGATTTCACAAATATTCTTGGAATGTAGCCTACACATGTCTGTGAACTCGGGAATTTTTCCGGTCTCTAATGATTGGTAGGGCCCGGTAATTTTCACAAAAAAAAACATTTTCGCCCCACTTTGTTTCAGTGTCTTACGTGCACACCTGCAGCTCAACTTCATGATTATTGGCAGAGTGTTTTTGTGCAGATTCGTTATTCATTTGACAGTGTCAGTCATTACGTGGATAACTGTGACACATCACGTCTGTGATTTGCGGATTTAACCTCCAGACGCTGGGTGTCACGGCATCCAATCACTGACCACATAGCAGAGACGCAGGTGTGCACGTATTGCACGCGCCATGTAAGTTGGCGGGTAACGAGCTGGAATGTGTTGCACATTGTTACAAAGTTTAACCGGGAACGGGAAAGATAAATAAGCTAGAGATGAAAGGTAACAAGAGTTTATTAGAATAGAGAACAAGGAATAACAGCAATACAGAAATAAAGGCGAGTGGAAGGGTTAGGGTAAGGCGAGACAGGAGATAGGTAAAGGATCGCTCTCCTTCCCTAAACCAATAGGAACTCACCGCTCGTGCTGCCGTTGAAGCTAGTTCTCTAGCCAGAGATCGCGCCCAGACTCGAACCCAGAGTCCCCAGGTGCGGTCGCCGCCCGAGCAGAAGACTCTCTCGTCGACTCTCTTCTCCAACTCCAACACCCCCGGATAGCTAGCTCGATGTTTATACCATTCTTCGCACCCCCACAAGGCCGTCAAAATCCTCCCCTCTGATTGGCTCCCAGCTATGCCCAGAGGCGGAGCAATCCATGCTGAATCCAGGAGTTTGCAAGGTGTTGGGTAAGTGTTTAGACCCACTTAACTCCTCGAGTCATCGGATTCCTGGGATACCACTGTTGCCGCAATCCGCCACTTTTTGGTGACTTGTTGATTACCTAGCACCCACTTACTGCCTTCCTGCGACGTCACCGACGCCGCGGGGTTGTGCAATCGTCCTCCTACTCTTCCGCGACAGCACCGACGCCGCGGGTTTGCGACACCGTAACAATATAATATTACTACCGTTTTAAATTCGAATGACTAATTTACATATGCCGATTTCATATCGGTATTTTATAGGCTACTAGGTGTTTTTGCAGCGGCCTGCTGCTGGAATTCCTTGATTGTGCCCTTCACTCAGTCATCTAAGTTGGCGCGCAGTGTAAGGCACTGAAAAAAAGTGCTGCAAAAATCTTTTCGCGAAAACTACCGGGCTCTAATTATTGGGTGTTATACGTCTGATACTATATAGCTGTCTGCAGACCAATGACAGGCATCAAATATTAGAACAGCGGGATTCTTATTGCCTAGGTCAAATAGGGCAGCAACCCCACGTAAAGGCGCAAGCCAGTCATCTTTTCATAAGCTGAACACACGTTGAAACCCAGTAAATAGTTAAGTTTTCCGGCGATAAATCATCATCTCTATAGTGATGAGATTTTGGTCAGCACCGCTTTGAACGGTTTGGCTCGTTAGAAGCCTGGAAGCGACAGCGCTAAATCAGCGATCTTGAAGTCCGCGTCAAATACTGCGTCGCCACAACGAAGCATGCGCTGATCTACCGTGCATGATTCCAGATGATAAGAGAAGGTTATTTACCGCGGGAAAACTTGACTGTTTGCTAGGCTTCAATGTAATATATTCGTTTCTGACGGTTTTATTTCGTTACTGGCGAGTCCCTATTTGACTGGGCCAATGATAACTCTGGTGGACTACTTCTGGACGTCTGTCATTCGTCTGTAAACAACTAGACTGTGCCACAGAAACGTCGGCCTACAATACATGACGCATGACGATACACTTATTTGCAGAATACGCTGGCAGAAAACATTCTCGCGATAAATCACCTTCTCTGCCGATGATCAGTTTTTACTGTAGGACTTCAAGCGATGATCGCATGATATTATTGGTGGAATTTCTGTAGCAATGTTCAGTGCAACGTTTTACATTAGAGTATCCGCATAGTACATTTTGGAGTAGGCCTATATTAATCAGCCTTCGAAACAGTGATTCTAATTAGTATGGTGTCCTAACAATGACATTTCGTACTCGTCCGAAGTGTTTTCTTTTCGTACATTGGTACAATTGGCACACGTAGAATAGTTTCGTAAAAAGCACGCGTTTCTCCGCACATTACAACGCATTTGAAATGCGTGGTTGGCGGCCATCTTATAGCTAGGCCTTAAGCACTTGTGAGTGGTAACATGAGGTGAGTATGGAGCGACTCCGGAATAAAGACATGGGGGAAACGGAGGATATCTGAGGAGAAACCCGTCGACCAACAGATTCATCCGGCACAATTACCACATGTGAAATACCGGTTGGACACCACCGGGAATAAAGTAAAATTAAAATTATATATTTGCAAATATTTGGTGCACTTTCGAAACGATTAGCTTTCTAGACTTTATCGAATTCTAATGGTGGTATTTTGCAATCACAAGGATCCAGAAAATCTGATGCCCTCTAATAGGGTTTCGGTACGTTCGGCAACTCTGTCTCATAAAGAGCTTACAGCCAGGAATTGTAGCTAATTGCTGGTTCAGTCATGATTTTTGACATTTCATCAAATATCAGATGATTGCACAATGTGTGTAGACCTACACAGAACGCATCATATAGCGTTGTAATAAAAAAAAGTAAATTACAATTTTTTTTGATAACTCTTCCCTTAACGTGCCAGTGCATAGTGTAAAACTTGCCACATTCGTCTTCACACAGCCCAGTTATAATATACTGCCGTATATGTAACCTTTGTACAGTTTATACCATGACCAGAGCAGAATGATCATTAAAGTCCTTCTTAATTTAATTTTTTTACTATTTATTAACTTTTATTTTTTTGATACAATGTTCCAGAGAGCAGTTGGCTCTATGTAGGGACAATAGATAATGGCATAGCGACAACAACAGAACAGAACTTACTGTCAATGTTACAATATTTCATACACAATATTTAGATACAGGCAAAATTCGCGTTATCATTTGGCAGCAGACTAAACTTCACTTTCCTATACATAACAGAGAATAATCTGATATTCAATTGGCCACGAAATTTTTTGTGTTGTCATTTACGTGTATTACGTCTTTACAGAGATTGGCCTCTCTACCGTGTAAGCATTCTCCGCGGCAAGTCACGACAATATCGGCCAGCAGGAGACGTCGAACGAGCCTACAGTCACTTGGAGTATAATCCAGTGTCAGAAAATAACACGAATTTGCATGTCTCTGACAATATCTTAAATATAGTTTACAATCAATGATCAGACAATACATATAGCAGTCATCTCATGAAACGTATACATGCATACACACATGTACAATACACATAAACACGTGATTTTACTTTTAATTGTTGTATATCTCGGTAATGACTATCAAACATCTTAAACTGTTTTAACTGAATAGCAGGGAATGTTCTATCTATTGATATCGTTCGTAGTGCATCGTCCATTAGAAATTATTGCATGATATTTAGCGAGAGCAAGGGTGTGTCGTGCTTTCGGTATTGTTTCGGACATGCGGAAATGTCACGTTTTATTCTGACACAAGGTAGAATTCAAACATTTGTAAGTTCCTGTCATTTTCAGAATTGGAACAACCAATGAGTAGAGGCCGGAAAAATTCCGGTTTCACCGACCTGTATAGGCTATATTCCAAGAATATTTGTGAAATTGTGCAGAAAATAGCTGACAGTGGCCTATGTTCAGGTACAGTTTTATTATTGGCTTAGCTACGTCCATGGAGTGTCGAGTAAGTCAACGGCTAGTTGTGAACTTATACATACTTATAGGTGCTAGAATTCTTGCGTGCGCCTATGGGTATCTGTTGTCTGCTTCAGTACATTGACATTTTTGGAGGTTAGTCTGCGAATCCAAACATTTTTCCGGTCGCCAGATATTGTCGAATCTATCTCACCTCATATTGAAAAAGTATATATATATATTTTTTCTATGTTTCCTTTTGTGACTTCCAGTCTTGGACATTTACCTCAGAAATGTTAATGTGTAAAACCGGAATGTACGTGAAATGAAAGTTAAAATAGTTTACAGTTTTTAATAACTGCACACTTGTGTTCGTGTGTTTGCAGCCTTGCGGCACATTAGAGAACATGTAAAGTCAAATTTGTGTCTTTCCTCGTTCGTGTAGTGTTCAAGTGCAGTGATCAGTTATTGTATGTGCGTCAGCATAAATCTCTCAAATTCGTTGAGATTTTTTTTTTTTTCGTGTGATGCGTATGATGCGTATTTTTATCATAAAAGAATGATATAATTTTTGTTGGTTTAGAGTTTGTTGAAATGTTGATTATTATTATTATTATTATTATTATTATTATTATTATTATTATTATTAATTGTGGTCTCCACCTAACTGTTGGTATAAAGTTCTCAGGTCACATCTATAGGTTGACTGGATTTTTTTTTTGCTTGGACATACTCCATTGCGAAATATTATGAGTATGTCCAAGCAAATAAATCCAGTCATGCCCTCCCATTGCACAGTTCTTTCAAAGATCACATCTATAGGTTATTCAGGTTAAAGTAAGCATATTTGAAGCCAAGTTAATGTAGCCTATATAATATTTTAACCGTAGGGTCTTCAAAAGGGCTTACTTTATCGTGGTTATTCTACAAGTTTGCGCAACTGTACCTAGCTTCCGGCCACGGTGTTTGAGTGGATCTGTCATTCGAGATAGCTCACGTGTCCACTTTTTTCCTTCCAAAATTTACTTTATAATGTGGATCGTTTCATCGTCAGTTACACTGAATTCACAATAAAAACGCCATATGTCCGTACGTTTTTGCACACAAAACGGGACTAGAAAAAAATGCTTGTTTGATGGAAAGCAGGTTGCAAACCTGGAAATTGTGTGTTTATTTCTGATAGTATTATGAACAGCGATTGTAACAAAATTAATTAATTTCTCTCGGTTACAGTGCAAGTTATTTGAGAAACCAACACGTCCATCCTACGAAAACATAAATATTACAGTCGCCATAACATTATTTTCCTTCCAGGCACTAAAACTGTCTGGACAATTTTCATACAACTTTTTTTGCAAAACACTCTGTAATATGTTTTTACGTCTCCTGAAAACTTTACA
The DNA here is from genome assembly GCA_003012365.1 of Medauroidea extradentata. Lineage (NCBI taxonomy): Eukaryota > Metazoa > Arthropoda > Insecta > Phasmatodea > Phasmatidae > Medauroidea > Medauroidea extradentata. The sequence goes on along the minus strand of PNEQ01132943.1, from coordinate 2,748 downwards.
TTTATGGGTATGTAAGATTTCTCAATTGACCGATACAAATTCAGATTAAATCAATGCTAAGTATAATTATTTCTTAGTTGATGAGTTTTAATGGTAATTCTTTCGAGCGAAAACATGATACGTGAAATTTCTTGAGGACTTTTCCCACGGCGAGAAAATATGTAATATCTAAAGTGTAGCGTTAAAATTTACGTTTCATATAATTAGTTATAAGCCCTTAATTAATTTTTTTTTCCTTTCGCAATGAAATTTTGAGTAGAATAAGTTTTGTTTAAGAGAGTTATGCTTAAAATGGATAATTTCAAAAGTGTTTTAGCAACCTTTTTACATTATTAAATAAATGCAATTTACTTCTGCAGAAGACTAACAGAATATTTGTTTTCTGTTTCTGTTGCAGGTAGGTGTGATTTGGCATGTTTTGCGAAAACTACTACTTTTGACATAACGATGTCTTAGATGGATGTTTGGTATTGTCCGTATTCACATGAAACTCTTGCGCCCAGGGTTAACCTGACATTATAACCCGAAACCGTTTGTTTGACGGCCGCTGGGCAGATCACTTGATAAAGGTAAGAATTTCCAAATTTGTATTTTATTGATATTTTCTGTGTGGACGTTTTACAATGGTTACGCGCGCGTGTGTCTTTCTTTCTCTCTTTCTCTCTCTCTCTCTTTCTCTCTCTCTCTCTCTCTCTCTCTCTCTCTCTCTCTCTATATATATATATATATATATATATATATATATACACACACACACACACACACACACGCACTCTTACATAAAATCGTATACAGTGATGGTTGGTGTATCAGAAAAAGTTGACAATTTCTTTGACAGATAGTTCATTGTCATCCAGACAGAGCGTTTTTTAAAGTACGGCGGCATTAGTCGTCTTATTTGATTATTTTATTTTCACTAATTTTAATTATTAGGGAAAAGTGTACATTTCATTATATAATTTTTCAATTTTTTAATTCTTAGGGACAAGTCTAAAATTTGCTGTTATAGGGTGAATTGTATTTATTTTGTGGTCTAGTACACAGTAAAAAAAGTTGTACATTTACAAGAAATGGAACATCAATCGTTTTACACTACAAAAAGAATGTCACGGGTAATTTAAGTTGTCTAACCTGTCCAAATACGAAAATCCATATTTGTATATTTATAGACATTTCCTGTAAAGTATTATATTTTTGTAAACTTATAAAAATAATTTTTGGATACTAGTTTCCAAGGAATGTTTTTTTAAGTAGAAATTTTTTGTACCGTATATAGCATTACATTTGAACTTGTAACGTATATTTAAGCCTCAAACAGTCAAACAATTTATTTTATATTCTTAATTTGCTGGACTGATTGCAGCCTAAATTTTGTACTTTGAAATTCCAACTGCTATGCTCGACATGTCGCGGGAAATGTAAATATAATCATCGCTATAATCGTAAATCGTACACTTTTCGTCTTAGAATAAAAAATAATTCAATATGGCGACTTCTGCCTCACTTTAATTCATATGGTTTGCAGTAATCACGGCCGCATTTTTATTACTGTTCAGTAACGAATTGTTAGATTTAATATTATGAATAAAATCATATTACGTCACTCAGCTTGATTAGACATATAGGAAGTTCGCGATAAAGTGAGCACATTTTAAGACTATCTTGAAGGGAATAATAATTTAAAAAATCATATAATGGTGACCTCGGAAGTTACTTTTTGCCATGATCTTTCATTTTATTTCAAACAATTGCAAATAACTTAAATATTTTTAACCAATTGCTTTGAATAATTTTTATACTGTTTAAAGTCATACGATACACAATTTTGCCAGAGCGTTTTTTTTTTGGTAATGTACCGTTTACTAGTAAAAATAATATTTTTATTCGTTTTGACTTATTTTGACAAACAAAATATGTGATATTTCAGGGGCAGAAATCTAAAAATCCGTTTGGTGTATTGCAACAGAAAAATTCAGACACAAATGATAATATGTAAGTGTTAAAGCTGTAAGAATTAATTTTTGATATATTCATTTGCGTTAAAAAATTATTTTCGAAACCACTGCAAAACTGCCTTAAGTGGCAGGAAACTATACATCGTCTGAAAAATAAATAAAAAAAAGTCTCCAAAAGTGCATATTTATCCCGAACTACCTATAATTTAATTTCTCTGAGGTTGTTTTGGTAAATATTGTCTCCGTATTTTCTCACGTAAGGTAAGCACTGTTTACGTCTCTTCGACAATATTAGAGACGGCTACACACGACTTAACACAAGGACAGGAACTGGGAGAGGAATCAGTCTTTTTTTTTTTGTTTATTTTTTTTTTTTAAATTTTTTTTTTAAATTTTTTTTTATTTTTTTTATAAGAAACCATCCCAGCCTTCGCCCCAATCAGTTCAGGGAAACCATAGACTACTTAAATCAAGATTCTTACTGACGGGATTCGAACTCTGGCCCTTCCGAATGATAGTCAAACGTTTTTTCTTATGTAAGATGTAAACGTTAATATAGCCTAAGTGTTATTTGTTGATTATATTGGTGCTTGCACATTGTTACAAAGTTTAGCCTGGGAAGGGGAAGATAAATAAGCCAGAGATGGAAGGTAACAAGAGTTTATTAGAATAGAGAACAAGGAAATACAGCAATACAGAAATAGAGGCGAGTGGAAGGGTTAGGGTAAGGCGAGACAGGAGATAGGTAAAGGATCGCTCTCCTTCCCTAAACCAACAGGAACTCACCGCTCGT
>PNEQ01132942.1:13737-80583 GCA_003012365.1 Medauroidea extradentata | reverse complement strand
ATGAAAGTGAACATAGCGAACATGGTAACCCTTGGTGGCCTTCGGCACATACTGTACACTGCTGTTTGATACACAATACACTTCGCACTAAATGATTTGGCATGCATATACACTGGGGTTGCGGAATGATTATGGGAGAGTCTGAGAATGCTTTTGGGTGGGTGGAAAAGGACACACTTGCGCCGTTATGGGCTTAACCGATATACTGGCCCTGCGGCCGGCGTCAAGCTGGATCCTTTAAAGGAACTTTGGCAGATACCCTTGGGCATGAGCAGTGCAATAGTAACTACATTTGTATGGTTCCTCTTCAACAATTTGCCCTTTGGTATTTATTCAGGTACTGAATATTACCAGCGTAGGACTCAAGAAATGTTACAAGGAAAGATAGGGGCAGTTAACCAAGCCGATGACATTCTAATTTATGGTGCAACACCAGAAGAACACAAAGAAAGGGTAGAGGTAGTGCAGAGAAAGCTAAAATAGAAAGGAGTTATGCTGAACAAAGATGAGTATCAATTAGAGTGTCAACAGTGAAGTTTTTAGGGCATATTGTAGGTCAAGGAAAAGTACTACCAGACTTGGAGAAAACAAAGGCAATAAGGGAAATGCCAGAACCTACAAATGTTCACGAACTGTGCCGGTTCCTGGGGATGGCAAACTACCGCATGAAATTAACCCATCACTTATCTAGCAAAATACAACCGTTATGAGCACTATTGATAAAAGGAAATGAGTCGGTCTGGAACAAAGCACAGAAGGCCACAATGCAGGCCATAAAATAACTAATGATGTAGCCTACTCTTACGTCTTACAAACAAGGTTTACAGCTCAGAATCTTAGCACATGCATCTTCATATGGTTTAGGAGCTGTCTTAGAACAGCAACAAGAGGATAACAAGTGGAAACCAATGCTGTATGCATCCAAAAGTCTGAGCAAAACTGAAACTTGGTAAGCGCAAATTGAAAAAGAATCCCTTGCAATAATGTGGGCGTGTGAAAAGTTTTGAGAATATATAATAGGTACAAGTGTCCATATCCTCACACATCACAAACCTCTGTTGGCATTGTTGGAATCTAAACCATTGACAGATTTGACAGCAATGTTCCAGAGACTGCAAATGAGGCTGATGTGCTTCAGATACACCTTGCACCAAGTACCTGGAAAGAATTTCATGTGCCTGATGCACTATTGTGAACACCAACAGAAAAGCCATTTGAAGAAAGCCAAGAGATGTTCTTGAAGAAGAATTACACATTCACAATTTCATATGAGAGATGGCGCTTTTAGTTGCTCTTTTAGCAGAAATATAAAAAGCACAATAAAATTATCTGGAAAGCCAACAGTAAAAATAAAGTATCCAAATAGGCTTCCACAAAGAGTCAATATATTGGTCTATGAGAGGACAACTAACATACAATGAGGGCCTTGTCATGAAGGGGAATCGTCTTTCCATCCCAAAAGCACTGTGACCAGAAATTTTGCTGCGCATACATGTAGGTCTGATGGGGATTGTGAAGTTCTGCCGGCATACAAATGAGTCAATATGGTGGTGAAATGTTTCAAATGAAGTGAAGAAGATGATGGAAAACTGTACTGAATATCTAGAGCAGGGGACACAACAAGCAGAAGCTCTGAAGTTCACATCACTGCCCAGTAGACCATGGCTGATGATAGGAATTGATATAATGGAACTAAAGAAGCAGCTCTACTTAGTAATGCAGGACTACTTTTCTTGATTCACAGAAATAATTAGCTTGGAAAAAGTTTCTTCCGAATAAGTCAGTGGCGAGGCGAGTTTTAGAGGAGGGGAAGCAACTGGTGTAGGAACACTGGTACCCCTTAATAAAGTGGGGGGTCTGGGGGTCCTCCCCTGGGAAAATATTGATTTCTAGGTGCAAAATTGTGTTATTTAAACAGTTTTTTGTATCTTAACATTGAATATATCTCTGGTATAAATATACAAATTTTATAGATTAAATAATAAAAAGAAAGGAAGTGTCTAGTTAACCCCCTCCCCACGACTAAGCTTACACCACTGACTTAACATTATTATGTGTAGGCTATGGCCGATAGATAGCAAAAAGTAAGTTGGAATAGCTGTTTCATTTTACGCAATAACTAAACAATGTTAGTATGTATGATTTGTAGGCTGATAATTAAAGAGATGTTACATTTTTTTATTTAATAACAAAAAATACATTATTATATGGTTAAATATCAATCTAAATAAATTATTTTCTAGCTTGAAGTGCTTAGCAATAATGAGAGACTAAATACAGATCAGTAGTCAACATTAAAACAGACGAATGTATACCAGCAATTTCATATATTTATGAAAGCATGTAATCTTAAAACTTAAAAGAGCATGCATAACACAAGACAGTGATGCAATGCAAACATGTACCAAAGTGCAACAAATATGATATAACTACTCACTGGACCATTTCGTTAAAATGGATGCAATTAGGTATAGTTTGCTGAGAGTTTATTCATATTTCAGAAATTATATATTTTTTAATTACTGAATTTAAATAAAAAATTGCTAGTTTTCTAAAATTATTTAAAAATGAAAAAAATAGTTAAATCTTGTTTTATACATGTCTTGAAGTTGCCAGTGACACTGTTTTTAGAGTGAACTATTTAATTTCAGTAAGTCAGTTTTTCTGTCTTGTATAAAACCATTTTTTCCCTCCAAATTTTGACTTTGACATGCAATTATACAAAAATTATGAAGGCTAAAAAGTGTTTATTGTAGTAAAATATAGTCACAATGCATGTCTACAAAACAAATCATATCGCATACAAATCTAAAAATTATTAAAACAATTAACAATTTTAAATTAACTCCCTTCCCCCTTTACCCATTAATAGGTGGTTTATTTCTCTGAAACAAAGAAGAACAACCAGTTATTTAAGTATAGGTTTTCTTACCTTTCATAGGTTGCAATTAAAATAAAAGGAGATTCTTACTAAAGTCTTGATGAAAAGCAATATGTAGTTGCACATTGCGATGACACAGCCTTTACTTTACAGAAAGATGTAGAAAGTCGATTTAAAAAATAGTACACTTATTTTTGAAAACTGAAATATTTACGTACAGAAATGCAGCCATGTGCACGCGAATCTGTGTACAGAAGACTAGACAAAAAGCTGTCAATATCTACTCCTTCGTACAAGTTCGGTGTGGCCATTCGGCTAGCCTCGTGTAATAAGCAAGTCACTCGGTTGCTTCACAGCCTTGCTACAACTCGGGTCCGCTTGCACCCCCGCTGAGCCGTTCATCGGCCGCAATAGCCCTGGGGTCTGGAAGCAGAGGACATGACTGCTTACATGGCCAAGCAGTTTCATGAGACAAGAGACACCACTATCCTCGTAGCCAAATAAACCAAGCACTGCAGTGTAAATAAATGATGTTCCACTATAACATTTCATTTTATTATTTAGTAAGTGATGAGAATTATTATGGAAGCAATGCTTCCATTATTTCAATGGAGGCTTCGCCCCTGAAATAAGTAATAGACAGACTCAAAAACATCTTAGCAATATATGGGGTTCTAGAAACAGTGAGAACAGATGGGGGGAATGCAGATCACATCATTTGAGTTAAAAAAGTTTGCCAAGGAATATGCCTTTAACATGGTCACATCCAGTTCCACAATTTCCACAATCTAATGGTGAAGCCGAAAAGGCAGTGGCCATAGCAAAACGAATTCTTTCCAGATCTGAAGATCCAAATCTAGGTCTCCTAGTATATTGGTGCGCACTACTCGAATCAGTCTTCTCTCCAGCAAAATAATTGTTCGGGAGGATGTTAAGAAATACACTGCCTACTGTTCACTCTCAGCTTATGCCTGCATTGAATGATGAAGCCACGGCCCAATTCAAGCATCGAGATGGGGCTCTGAAGGATAGGAACGAGATAAATCACGATGGCAAAAGAGGAACAAAGGGTCTTCTTCCCATGAAGTGTTATGGACAAGTGGAACACAGTCTGAAGGCACGATGATCATACATCACAACCACATAAAAAGGGTCACTTCATACGAATAGACTGCAGATGATAGTGGTGCACACAGAAGAGAGTGGTAGTAACACAAACAAGAAAATAAACTTCCAAAACCAGCTATAGAAACTACAGCTAGACAAGTATGGAAAAATACTGCAACGTGGATTCCAAAAAAGGGATAATCACCAAGGAGAGACACAAGATAAGTCACCTGTTCCAGCAGATTAATCACCCTCTTGTGGATTTCAAGCAAGGTCACCAACAACAGAATTTCCACTGAGGTCATCAGATTTAGCAACAGACTCTCCTTTTTGTGGTTTATCAGTAGCAGAAGACACTGGGTGACAAGACATGAGAATGACTAGGGGAAGCAACACATAGCAGTCAAGTGATAAAATAACACATAGTGGTAGAATAATGAAAAAACCCAGAAAGCTTGACATGTGAATTCGAGAAATTTTGTATGCTACTGTAGGGTTAGGAACATAGTGGAATAGCAGTGAGAAAACCCAAAAAGCATGACATGTGTATAAGAGAAATTTAATGTGCTACTATGTACTATGGGGTAAGAAATGTTGTGTTAGTGTAGGGTTAGGAAAGTAAATTTAGACATTGTGAACATTTCAGATTAAGAGAGGTGTAGTGTTATTGTTATGTGTCGATGATGCATTTAGTGTTGACAGTAGTTGTAAGGTTGGCAGACCTGGAATAATGTGTGGCAAGTGTTAGCAGAAACAAGAGTAGAACCAGTATTGGTGGGACGTCGTGGCTGGATGGCATAGGTCAGACACAAACACTGCAATTTATAATGATTTATAACAAAACTTACTAATTAAAATTTTAAAACATGCTATGAAAACTTAGAAAATATAATTTAGCAAGATGCAGCACATCCTACATCGCTGCCAATCCTATTGAGGTTCTGATAAAGAGAGGTGTTAGAGAATATGATATAAAGACAGTGGCTATATTTATCGCAGTCACTCTCGAAAGACAGTCACAGGTGACCTTTTTTTGCCAGAGTTGAAGTTTTCAGTGCCTCACTGGTACCTCATAATTCACTTGATTGAAACAGTGTTATCTTCATTTAGGTTCTTGAGACTTTCATTACTGCAGTTCACTGCCCCAGCCTGGTCTTGTTGGACAAATACATGAGGCTTCTCAGAAACTCTCTATATGGAAAAGTCTTGTTCGGTCATTTAGCCATGGTCGCTGTCTACCTGTGACAATGAGCTCTTTCATTTTTAGTGTTTTCCATTCCTAGGAATCTGGTGGAGCATTTATGAACACTGACTTAAAATTTTCTCTCCAGACCTTCCAGCAGACAATCAACAACTCTACAGCCCTTGCCAAATTCTATATCATCATCCACGGACCAGTCTAGTACAACAGAGCTATTCTTAGACATGCGGAGTTCTAATTTCAGCTGGCACATGCCAGCTGATTTCAACTTACCTGTAATTCCCACATTCCACCTTATGGGGCTTGCTTGAGGCCATACAATGACGTTGTGAGTGACAAACACTACTTATATTCCCTCCATGTACACCAGTTCTTCTAGGCTGGCATATAAGCCCCAGTCAGCGCACTGGCTAGATCATTCGCCTCCCACCAAGGTGATACATTTTTGATTCCCGGCAGTGTCAGTCCTCAGATTTTCGAATGTGGGAAATGTACCAGATGATGCAGCTAGTCAGTGGGTTTTCTCGGGGATCTCCATTACCTCAACTCCTTCATTCCGGCGCTGCTTCATATTCACATCATGTCAATCCTCACCAGCTCTAAAGACTTAGATGTTAAGTGCTCGCCAAATCTCTTCATCATCTAAATGGGAACACAGGAACACTGTTTTATGTCAAACATTCTCATCACACAACCATCATTCTGAGCCGTGCCGAGAAGAACTGGCATTGATCCGCTATTTAGAACTGGACAGTAGATTTTGGTCCCTCACCTACTGAAATCTTCAAAGGGCCGTATTTAACAATAATTTAGTAAATTCCAACAAAATTAACTTAATACTCAAATTGAATTACTTTAACAGTAACAATTAACATTAGAAAAAAGAAATGCTATAGGTACATCCCTTTTTAGTCAGAATGTATGTTATATTCACAACATTATTTTAAAAACATACACCGACAACGAAAACATGTCATGCTGTAGACATATTTTTCCCGCACTTGAATTTCACACAGTTCCTCTGGTTCGGCAGTGATTTGCTTTATACATAAGAAAAATAACTTTGTCTTTGCAGCCAGGGGGTGGGCTGAGAGGACTGCTACCCTCATTCCCCAAAACTTTAACTTCTAAAAAATTATTAATGTACAGTACCTAGGGGAGGAACCTCCATAAACTTTGTGTTCCCCGTGGTCATGTCACTACTGGTAGTGGTAGTCCAAGGCTGGGCCACTGCACTTTCTATTGTCCCTGCACAGATGTCAGTTGTTACTTATTCTGTCTTGGTGTATCTGTTGATATCTGATAGAGGTCTATGGTGTGTGAAGTGCTGCTGTGACGTGCCATATCACTTCATATCCATGATCCAGACACATATTCCTGGCCCCAGAGTGTATCTGTGATTTTACTTCATGGCTCCTATCATAGCTGGCCTTGGACCTTATTTTGAGATTATACTGCCATTGTAAAGTTGCATCCATGAGCAATACTATCATGGCTGCAGAGCGGAGCCAGCTGCCAGCAATGTAGTTCACAACTTCCAGACCAACAATTCCACTCGTGGAGAACCCTAACTCCAAGGGTGTAAAATGGTACGCAAGCAGACATATTATAGAATCCAATGATTTGGATATGATTGTTTTTACCACTATCACCATACTTTCTGCCTCTCCATTCAACTGTAAGAACGTTGGGCTGGATTTCACACGAGTGAAGCTCAATAGTTTTGTGAACTGTTAAAACTCTGCCACCATGAACTGATTTCTCACATCAGTGAACACTGTTTCGAAGATCCCATGTTATGTGGCTATATTCTGTAACTATAAAGTAACTGTACCATTTTCAGACAATCTAAGCACACCACTTCAATTTATCTTGAGTAGTCCTGCATTACTAAATAGTGAATGCTTTTGAGTTCCGTAGTGCCCAACCCCCATGAACCATGGTCGCCTGGCAGGTTTCGGAATTAAAGTCTCCGCTCACTACTGTTGACTTTGCAGACATTGTGTACAACCATCAACTAACTTCCTAATGTCTATATATCTCTTGAGATATGTGGCCACCAAACTTAATCCTTCACATGGCTGCCTCACTACATGATGCCAATGTGTCAGATGTACAAGTTTTTCAATTACTCATTGTAAGTCCTTAGAATTAAAAACAGGGTTCTTACAGCAACATACAATTAAAATTAAAGGATTTTCAAGGACTTTTCAAGGACTGTCTATTAATATTTCAAGTATCGCAGTAAATTACATTCAATACCTATGCCAAATTTTTACTTCAATGTTTAAGGTTTTATTTGCAACATTTATAATAATGTTCCCCCCCCCCCCCTTTTTAAATCTGAAGTTCACCAATGATAAATTGACTAGAATATTTCAATTTCATTTAAAACTAACACCTTTATATTTAATGAAACTCCTTCATATTTATTAAATAGTTTCATGAAAATAAATTACACTGAATAACAAAAAAGTAGTTTTTAAAGAGAGACATTTTGATTTTAAAAAAAGTCTGTTACCGGTTCTAATGTGATCAAATATGGCAGATGCCATGCTCCTGCTTAAGTATTAGCACAAAGAGTATTTTATTCCTAATTCAAGGTATTAAAATTACCATGAATTACATATTGTAACTGAATAAATAAAGAAATAAGTAAGCAAAGTGAAATATCGTTGTTCAATAGTTGCACAACGTACAGTGCAAGATCGTTGGTACAAACCACAGCTTTGGAAGTGGTCGGACATCTTCAACTTGAGAAACGTGGGAGACATTCTGCTTTGCAGCATGCACTGCACTTCTCTCACACCTGACACGTAATTAATTTTTTAATACTCTCATAAATAGTGCATTTCGTTAGTGCCACCTTTCCTTTTCAAATCTCTTTAAGTTCCTTTGTATGCACCTCTTCTTTTTCAAAAAAATTTTACCATTAAGCTCTAGCAGATGTAGAATACTACTTGTCGCGATCACATAAAAAAAACACTAGGGATAACCTAACGTGCTGTGGTATGCTAGAAAGTGTATCAATTTCACAGACACTGTAAAATGTCTGTTATCATCAAGTAAATTATATTACAGAAATAACATAGACAAAATATGGTTTCATATTTCTGAGAAAGGATTTTAATGTTAGAAATATTAGGTAGCCTAAATTAAACCCAAAAATTCAAGGACTTTTCTAGGACTGTATTAAATCAAGGACTTTTCAAAGGCCATGGTCAAAGTTCCAGAACTTTCCAGGACCGTAAGAACCCTGTGAATATCAGTTCCCTACATGAACAGCTTAGTTTTATATATGTAAGCTGGCCTCAGTATTGCCAGAACTCTGAATTCTTGTTCTGGAAGCCTTATAAGATGCGCCACTTCAAGATGCTACATTTTTCATCCGTTTCTTACATCCCCTTTATTTCCTGTTAAGATAAATCGAAAAATGATGTTTCTTGCAACACTGTTTCTACAAACAGTTCATCTTCCAGGCTCATGGGTATTCCATGGTGCATGCATTTTATAATGATGCTTTGGACATTGTGCAAAGTGTGAGATGGTTTATATTGATGCTTTAGACAGTGTGCAAAGTGTGAGACAGAACAAACAAGGCACGTGAGGTACAGCCTCAGTCACTGTAGCAGTGTGGTGAGTTATGAAAGTAGCTTACCTGATATAGCATGCATGACCAACGGCTTGTAGTCTGTTACCAGGTCGATTCTGGTGTCTAATATATTATTTGAAATTTTCACATATAGAGCATTACTGTACATAGATCAGACTTTGCAATGAATATGCTACCAGTTTCCCAATGTTGTCATGGCATAGCTCGAACACAACTCCTAGGTCAAACGATAAGGCATAGGCAGCAATCTAAGTCTCTGCTGTCTATTAATACATTGTCAATGTGGGCAACTTCACAGTCACATCTTTATGATTCTTCATTGCCTCTTGCTATGGTACCCCCAGACCCACTCAATATCTTGATGCACTATAACCTTAAGGATGTCTCTTCATGGCATCGTGTGGAATAAATTTTGTTAAGTTTTTTACTAGGACTTAAAATTTGTGTTCCATCGTGTCTGAGGGGTCACGAATCTAGCGTAGTTAGTCTTATCTGGGTCCAGTCTTACTGTTCCTTGACTTTAGATGTGGCCCAAATATTTCACCTTCTTTTTCTGTACCCTATGAGTGTAACATACTGTACCCACAATTTCTCGAGCACTGCTTCCATTCTCTGGTCAGATGTTCTTCAGCAACCAGGATGCCTGATTTATGAAGCATGGAATTCAGTGGCAGTTACAGAAATAATTTCAGAAGAAGTCACAAAGTCATGGTTGGTGGGTTAGTGCGGTTATGAGAAAAACAGATCTACCTTGATGGTACGGGGTTCCTGGGCCATCCCCCAGAAAAATTTGAATTTTGAGTTGTAAAATGGCAATTTTTAAACAGTTTTTTTAACCCAAATATTAACTTTTTAGCTGGCATAAATTGTGATATGTGAAATATATATTTTGTTTCAATGAATAATTTTGTAATGTTGCCTTTTTAAAACCCCCAGTTCTAAAGCACCTGATCAAGAAAAACATATTACACGAGTTACCATTCTTCCCTAGAATGGTACACTGCAACACATCATACACTATTTTACATGGCTTACAAGTGACTTTAACAAGATTGGTTTTACAAAATATGTTTTGGAAATTTTAATTGAGAACCCAACTAATACAGAAATATTTTGAAATGTAAGTAAAGTACATAAAATAATATTAGAAATAAGCTATCTCAACTTGTCACCTTGTTTTATTAAAAAAAGAAAATGTAATTGCATACTATCCACGTTCCTCATGTCAATGATTATTCACAGCAATTAAAAATGTATTATTTTAAACAAAAAGCATTTAACCTTTCAATTATTGTAGCTAACTTGAATAAATCTGGCAATAAATATTAAAACTATTTGCTTTAAATATGCACATATTTATTACCTTTTTGATGTGTTAGATGATAATAAATTCTGTTCTCATTTTAGAAGCCAGAAATTCTTGATTTCAAGATACTCTGATAAACTAATTGCATTGCTAAAATATTTTTAATGCTTCTCATACTGTTATTTGAATGAATACAGAACCACATGTCATACACATAAGTTCATCAGCACCAACAAAAACAATATGTGTATGTAGACAATAAAATGTTAATAATTCAAACAAATTCATCACTTTTCATACATAACAAATCAACAAATTAAAAAAAAATTGTACTGGAAACAAATGGTAGACAACAGCACATTAAAGGGAGATGCACCCTCTATATGTCAAACTCTCATTGTACTACTTTAACAGCATGGGTGATGGCTTTGGGTACCCAAATACTTCCATACTTTGGCCATCACCAAACCATTTCGAGTGTGTCCCCATCAAGGGGAAAATTGACAATGTTGTGGCTGCAGGTTTCCTCTGCTCACTTTGTGAAATCTAAACAACGTCATGTTCCTTGTGGAGCAGGCAAACCACTGATGGATGAAAGAAATGCTGAATCTGGAGACTTAACTGTTGCGATTCCACATAATGATATTGTCCCCTATTTTCTTCTGATAATCATTCCCTAAACTAGAAGGCATATCTGCTTCATGTTATCTGGGCCTGGTAAGGTTACTGTGATTTCTGTTGCTATGAACAGCATCAATACTGGCCTGATTTTTGCTAACTCTTGTTGCCAATTTACTGCTTCTGCATAGTTAATTTTGTTTACAGCTTCTTAGGCAGTCTATTGTCTGTCAGATTTATTATGCCTGGCAGTCAGTTGCAGCTCCAGAAATAATTTCCAAAGAGGACACACAAACCCAATGATCAATATAGTCGTGATAATTTCTGCCATTAAGTCATTTACATTTTTTCTGCCAAATTATCAACATTTTTTAATCATCAAGATTACAGCTAGTTTGTCCTCTTTCTGGCAATGCTTTAAGAACTTACCAGTTTGTAAACCACATTTTTGTCCTTAAAAGTTGTGTATTTCCGTGCCTGTTCAGTGGTTAAAGCAAATGACACCAGCAACTTATCAGCCTCTGAACCTATAAAATAGAGCAGCATAATGACTTGATTTTAGTCTGCCTTACTCGCAAGGTTGTATGCCACCCAAAATCTTTCAAACATTTGAAATCACGTATCCTATCCTGACAGGACCCATAAGTTGAAATTATGTAGTGGCTCAGTTTGGAATTTTTCTGCTATGTTTTTGCCGGCTGCACATACACTTTTAGTTCTGCTCACTAAAACTTATAGTACACTACTGAGCAAAATATAACTTTGTGTTTCAGCATACACAATACTCTTGAATGTCCTGATCATACTCCTGCACTTACTATAGTTTCTCACACATGCCCTCTTTAATCCTACTTTAGGCAACGTGTTGTGCTATTTTCCTTAACTACTTTATATCTCTACTATACAATACACAAGTTTTACTCACTATGATAATTGTCTTAAGAAAAAAACACGTTATATATTCAACAAGTTTTAACAAAGAAAGTAAACATACAAATAACACCAGTGTTCTTGTGTAGTGTGTTCAGTATTACCAATAGCAGAATGTTAAACTACCCTAAAAGTTTCTCGGTCATAAGTGATATTTCTGTACGTTGTCTATCATGCCCTAGAAATTCAAGGACATTTAGTTAAAAGTTTTAACTTTATAAAAAGGCCTACGCCTACATCTTTCCATTCAACTCTCTCCCAATCAATTCTCTTTCAGCATTTATTATTATTATTATTATTTTTTGCAAACCATGATTGATATTGGTTTTGTTCCTTTGTTACAGCTTGGTGATTTAATAATTTTGAGGAATCAGTACAGTATCCATGTCACAATGATTCTTTTCAAGATTTATTTGCTTTTCATGATGACAGGTAAGAAAAAAGACTACAGTATTTGAAGTGACTGCTACATATTTTCAGATTAATTGTAGCAGTACTAGAATAAAAAAAATCATTTCCAAGATTGGCCAGATCTGGTCCAGATATATACCTGACCAATCCCTGATGCCAGGTGTGGCCAGTCTTAGATGTGGGTCAGATCTGGCCCAGATATAATTTTTCAGATGGATTGATATAGTATCAAACAGGTCTGGTAGATTAACACATGGATTAAAATAAAATTGTGTATAACAAGAAAAACAGATTTTTGGATAGTAATTATCTATTACACTTGCAAATATTTGTAAGTAGAAGAAATATTCCTTACAAGCACAGGAATAAAACTAGGGCTTAATTAATGAACGCAAAATGCTGAACCACAAATTAGTGCATACAGTTTACTTCATATGATTAGCAGAAGCACTGAAAGTTAAAAAAAAAAGTCACAAAACCAAAACTGTTTGAAGCTATAACCATTTAAATGCATCTATATGCATGATTGTCAGAAATTTTGGTGGAAAATATGGACTTTCCTGTTGGAAAATTTTCATTAAATTGTTAATTTTCATAAATTGGTTTGTGCAGATCTGAAAAGTATTTGAGCAAAATTTTAAATTGTTTTGCAAATTTTCAATGAGAAGAAGTTAGAATAGAGGGGAAAATAACTACCGCTAAAACTTTCAAGTTCTATGAATATGGAAATGCATATACAAATAGGTTGCATGATACGTGTAAAATGTTAAATGTATAATTTCTAACTGGTGATTTCATGAGCCATTCAAACAGCACTTGCCAGGAGTGTTTGAAGTACACTGTCCTTAACACATACACTTTGTAAATATGTACATGTCCTTGCAGCCTATTTGCTTGATTTTTTTGCAAGATGTCTAAGTTTGTGATGCAGCCAGCTGACCGGCTGTGTGATCATAAATCATAAATAATGTCTATAATTTATAATGTGGCTCACCGAATCATCATACATAATTTTTATCATTAAGTGCAAGGGTTAATTATTTTCAACCTCCAATGGGCTGTAGAAAAACGGTAAAGAGTTGTAAAATACTTGTACAGTACTATCAAAATATATGTAAATCTTTCAGCTATGTTTCAACATAATAACCATGCAGATTAAACACTTGTCATACAGATGCACCAGCTTTCCAATACCCTCTGCAAAGAAAGTTGCCGCCTGCCTATACAACCTATTTCGTTTAAACATTTTGGGTGTGGTACACATACGAGGTGCATAAAATTTTGTGACTGCAATTTTGTTTCGTCATGGGATGCCCATAAAGCAATAACAAGTGAATCGTAACACAGCACTATTGTTTACTCCTTCCTCCAACCATGTTCAATGGCCAAACCAACACATCAATTGAAGTATGGTTATCTGCATATCAACATGAGTGCGTGAAGAGGTTTTGGTCAGCGCTTAACGTCGAGGTCTTGAGTGCTGGTGAGGGTTGATATGATGTGAGTATGGAACAGTGCCGGAATGAATGGGCAGGGGAAACCAGAGATCTCCGAGAAAACCCGCTGACCAGCGGTATCGTCCGGCACGATTCCCACATGCAAAAATCCGGGGACCGACACCGCTAGGAATCAAACTCGGATCGCCTTGGTGGGAGGCGAGAGGTCTTGACTCCTCAGCCAATGCGGCCCCCTTGCACATCAATGTCTGTAAAAATAAATTGTATGGGCAAATGTGAACTTCGTGGAGTCATTCAATTTTTACAGACAGGAGAACACAATGCAGCGGAAATCCATTGCAGAATGAACATTGTGTGAGGTGAAAACTTTATAAGTGGTGGTATGGTGCGAGAGCAATGCTGAAAGTTCTGTGAAGGCCATACTGATCATGACTGGAAGAAAGCCATTAGTGACAGATGAACTGGTGCTGCAGTGTGTGGATACAGTTGTTCATGAGAGATGTCATTTCACAATTACAGAACTGTCCGAAGAATTTATACACATTTCATGGTCAGTCCTGTACACCATTGTCATAGACAACCTGGGATGTAGTAAACTTTTAAACTTTGTACAAGATGGGTACGCAAGATTTTATTTGACCATAACAAGGATCGGTGAATGGCATTAGCCATGTTATTTGTGCTGTGGTATTCAGACAATGAAGAATAGTTTTGGAATTAAATTATGGCAGGAGATGAAACACAGATTCAATTCAAGAATGAAGGAACGAAATTTCAATTACAACTGCGGATCCACACCCATTCTCCAAACAAGCCAAAAAAGTTTAAACGGACATTTGGCCCCTAGAAGCTTATGGTTACAGTGTTCTGGGATCACCAAGGTGTGCTACTGACTTATTTCATGGAGTTGGGGATATTCATCAATGTTGCTGCATACTGCACAATATTGCTATGGCAATCAATCTGCAACAACAGAGAGGAGTACTGACTTTGGGTGCTGTCTGGTTTCATGTTAATGTCCAACCACATGGTGCTGCCATAACCCAATAACTGTTTGCAAGTTTCCTGATAGGAAGTGTTTGATCACCTTCCTTAAAACTAAGATGTGGCACAGTGTGACTTCTGCCTTTTCCTGACATTAAAATAGTGGCTGGGAGGATGATGCTTCAACAGCAATGACAAACTGTGGGACACTGTACCAACATGGTTGAATAGGCAGTAGAGGAGGCAACTTTCTTTGCAGAGAGTATTGGAAAACTAGTGCACTGGTATGGCAAGTGTCTCAGTCTGCATTATAGTTATATTAAAAAATATCTGAAAGATGTTAACTTACATATCTTTTGACAGTAAAAGTTTGAAAATGGTAAAAATTCTTAATGCTGTTTTTGGATATAGTTTGTAATATTTTTAAAATTTATTCAATCATGTTACGAGTTCATGCAATACGAAAAATTTGTGGATTAAATAATGTCAAGAATATACATGGAATATGTACTAACACAGGAGTTGCTTACAAAGTTAGCAGAACATCGGAAAGATTATTACATAGTTGTGTAAATAATAAGACTCAAATGTTACAATCCTCTTGACACACCTTTTTACGTAATAGCAATTAACCTAAATTTTCATTAAGTACACACCGATAAAGTGAGCTAATTTTAAAAGTGAAAAAGTAATATTCATCTGCTCTGCCACCATTCCAAGGAGTTAGACCATGTAATTTCAGTAAGTAAATACCATTTTATCATGTATAATAAAAATAGAACATTGTTTTGCCCAAAAGTGGGACATTGTCTAACAGATGTTGCTACATATGTATATAAATAGTTAGTAAAATATTACATTACTCAAATGTGAACTACTTGAGCTCTTAAAGGCATCCCAAATGCCTACTGTCCACAATCTAACAAAAGCTGTAGTGGCCAGATGTAGCCGGCTTAGCCAGGGCTCAAACTATAACTCCTCTACAAGACTTGTCATGATGAAGTTTTGGCTAACAGCTGTGTCACTAAAGTCATTGACAGGATGCATTGACAAGCACTGGCACTCATAGCAGACCATTCTTCTCCGCACTCACGTGTTCCAAAACAGGAATCTGCTCATATTAATCTGTCTGGTCTAGGGGAGTAGAAGAAAATCAGCAACAAAACATCACTAAACCGAGGCAGAACTACACAAACAATATTAAACTACACAGAATGCTCGAAAAATTTCAACTGTTACTTAAAGTATTATGGTCATGTAAAATTTGAGAAAGTTGGGAAAATAAATAGTATGCATTTAAATCATAAATCATTTAAAACGTAAGTGTTTTATAGAAGAACAAACATTAACAGTACTAAGTCAGGAGGCTCCTTGGCAGGATAACTCAAAGTTAGTGATAGAGTCATGCCAGCATTTTCGGTAAGTCACATCATTTACATATTTCAAAGTGAGAGAGAATGAAAGCTTCAAAAGTATGGAAAGTGGGACCAGTCTTCTCATGGATGGATAGTAATGTTGTGCAACCAATTTTCATGCAACATTGTCAATGTCACCTAATGCAGTACACAATTTTTAAAAATGGATACCTCGGGTCTTTTCTGTAACTTCACTTCTAAAAAATATATGCACCTGTTATGATTCTTTTATACTTTATCCTTAACCTAGCCTTAGCATTCACATCGTACGAGACAGAGAACAACACTTAAACCAATGTCATCACTCAAATTTTAAAGTTACATGACATATGAGACAAACAATACTGTAACCTAACATTACTCAATGCCTTGTGTTGGGTCATACAATATCTCTTTATTTTCCGAATGTAGCGTCGATGCATACTACCTACTTACATGTTTCACAAAAAGGGACAACAACTACAACTAAGTACATCCGGTGAGTTGCAGTACACATTTCCAAAGATCTAACATGTAATGATTCACACTCCAACACTTCTCTTTGAATTATTACAAATAGTTTTAGTGCATATCATGTTAAATTGACAAATATATAAGTAGGGTTAACTTGGTCAACAAAATTTACAAGTACGTATCAGTTTAGGCCCAACATTTTAACAAAATACTCATTCTTCTCCCTAGGGAGTGGTTTGGTTAATATGTCTGACAACATTTCCTCACTTGGGATGTACTCAGTAGACACCACTTTGTCTTGCAATTGCTTTCTTATGAAATGATATCGAACATCAATGTGTTTTGATCTCTGACTTGTGATTTCATTCTTAGCTAAGTGTATGGAACCCTTGTTATCGCAATACACAACTGATGGTTTCGAAACAGGCGGATGTAATTCACTCGACAGAGTCCTTAGCCACAATGCCTCTTGAACTGTGAAGCTCAGAGCCATGTACTCAGCCTCTACGGTACTCAAAGTTACAGTCCTTTGTTTTTTACTGAACCATGAGATGACACAACCCGTGAACTTAAAACTACTACCTGTTACAGAATGCCTGCTGTTGATTTTGTTCCCACAGTCTGCATCGCTGAAACTTTCGATCCCAGGTTCACAGTTGTCTTTGCTGAACTCCAACCTCAGATTCTTGGTGCCCTTCAGGTACCTGAACACTTTTTTTACTGCAACCCAGTGGTACATTTTTGGCTTTTTGTTGAACTGGCTAAGACAGTTCACAGGATAAGCTATGTTTGGCCTAGAAATATATGATATGTATAGCAAACTACCAATGGCTTCTTAATATGGTACACTGTCACTGCACTGCACATCATTGTCGCTTGGTTCAAGCTTGAAGCCTACCTCCATCGGTGTCGACACTGCCTTGCAATCTGTCATCCCGAACTTGCTCCACATCTTGTCGATGTAATCCAATTGGTTGATCCAGAGTCTTCTATCTTCTCGGTCTCTCGTGATGTTCATCCCTATACAGCGCTTGACTTCATCGAGGTCCTTCATCTGGAACTTGGACTTCATGATGCTACAGACTTCCTTCTCTGTGTCTTCATTACTAGTTAAGATAAGAATGCCATCTACGTAGATTGCTACAAATATGGTAATTTTTTCGATTTTGCCATGATAAATGCATGGATCTGCTTTCAACTGATCCAAACCCATGTCTGTTACGACTTTGTGAAGGCGCCGGTTCCAACACCTTCCACTCTGTTTCAATCCATACATAGTCTTTTTCAGCCGTCAGACTTTCCCTGATGGCTTCTCGATTTCTTCTGGTGGCTGCACACAGATTTCCTCCTCCAGATGGCCGTGCAGATACGCAGTCTTCACATCTATGTGAGTTATTTTTAAATCTTCCTTAACTGCCAGGGCAAAAAGGAACCTCAATGATGCATACCGGATGACAGGAGAGAAAGTTTCTTCGTAGTCGATGCCAGTTTTTTGATTACAACCTTTCACCACCAACCTTGCCTTGTACACTGGTTCTTGGTTTTCCGAGTTCTTTAACTTGAACACCCGTTTTGTCTTTAGTGTAGTTTTACCTTGAGGTAGATTTACCCATTCAAATGCTTCATTGTTTACAAAAGAGGTCAATTTTTCAAACATGGCTTCCTGCCATTTTGAGGCTTGAGGACTGCTTTTTGCGTCTTCTACAGTAAGTGGCTCGTTTTCTTCTGAAACAAGATACGACACAAAATCTGGTTCAGTCCTAGGTTTGTGTGGTCTGTCAGATTTTCTCAAACGTTCCTTACTTGCACCGCGTTCCACATCTTGTGTTGGAAATCCTTTAAATTCTGCTTCCCCTTCACTATCTTCAATACTCTCAACATTATCATCTATTCCAAAAGGAATCAGATTGCTCTCCATATCTTCATTATCAGCCATGGTGAAGCTTTCAACTTCTCCACTCCGTTGGGGTGGGTGTTTGTTGGTCGTCACTAATGGTGGGTCACCTGAAATCATCTTGTGCTCAAGGAAAACAACATCTCTGCTTATTATCACTCTCTTCATAACAGTATCAATTAGGTGATAGTCCCTTCGTCTCTTCGCAATAGCCAACTAACAATAATTTCTCTGAACGAGGGTCCCATTTCTGTCTCTCTTGTTTGGGTACTTGGGCCATAACTTCACTCCCAAATACCTTGAGATGTTTGAGGTTTGGCTTCTTGTTGTGCCAAGCCTCGTATGGTGTTTTGTTGACTGCTTTCGTTGGACACCTATTATTGAGGTATACGGCAGTGGAGACTGCTTCCGCCCAGTACATTTTTTGTAAGCCTGCATCTTGTAGCAAGCACCTTGTTTTGTCGACTATCTTCCTGTTCGCTCGTTCACTGACCCCGTTTTGTTGTGGTGTGTACCTAACTGTTGGCTGATGCCTGATACCCTTGCCTCTTAGGAAACTGTCCAACTCGTGGTTGACAAATTCCATGCCATTGTCAGATCACAATGCTTTGATCGTCTTTCCAGTTTGATTTTCAACTAGTGAACAGAAGTCTTTGAAAACTCTACAAACTTCATCTTTTGTTCTCAAAAAATAAACAAATGTGTATCGCAAGTTGTCATCAATAAACACAATGAAATATGTGCTTCCCCCAATTGAAATGTTTTCCATTGGTCCACATAGGTCTGTATGGATTAGTTCGAGGGGTGCTTCTGCTCTGAATTTGCTGCATTTGAAATGTGCACGAGTGTGTTTCCCTGCGACACACACCTCGCACGGCTTCTCACTAATCGTCCTTTAACAGGAGCATGTTCCTCCTACTTAGATGGCCTAGCCTTCTATGCCAAACATTGGCATCTTCCTTCGCAACACACACGCGGTGCACTTTATTTAGCCGTGTTCAGTTGGTATAGGCCATTAACTTGGGATGCAGTTGCAATAAATTCTCCATCAGCATTGAGAATTTTCCCACTATCTCTGTTAAATATCACTGTATTGCCATTGCTGGTAATTTTACTCACCGATAACAGGTTTGCAGCTGCCTCAGGTGCGTAGTAGACTTCATGTGCAGTCACAGTGCTGGTAGTATTTCCTACTGAAAGCTTGATGTCTACATTGCCCACAGCTTCCGTTTTCAGCCGTTGGTTGTTGGCAGTGTAAATTTCGAGCGTTGAGTTACTACTTTCAATCAGATTCAACTCATCCTTTGTTAAATGAATTGATGCACACGAGTCTAATAACCACACTGTATCAACTTCTTTTTCATTTGAAACTACGCCCGCTAAAAATGCATTTGCATTTTTCTTCTCCCACCTTTTATTGCTGGCTTCCTCAAAATTTCTCTCATTGTAATTCGCCTTCCAACGACAATTAGCTGCAATATGTCCTGGCTTATGACGAATAAAACACTTGAAAACCTTGTTTGTTTTGGAGGGTGGTTGACTTTTGTGACTGTAGAGGGCGGCCTCCCTGTTGGACGAACTGGATCTCGGACTGTTTGTGGTTTTTACATCTTGTAGCAGTTTAACCTTGATAGAGTCTGTAGTAATCACAATTCCCGACGATTCTAGTCCCATTATCATTGGTTTGTACCGTATTCATCCGGGAGTCCTACTAAAAGTAATGTCCCAACCCACTTGTCACTTATGTCGAAATTCACGTCTCATAAGCGTTGTGATGTTGATATAATTTTGTTTACATACTCTTCGACGGAACTGCAGTTGTTGAGTTGGGTTAGGCTCAACTGGGGAAGTAGCTCAATTCTCCTTGTCAGTCCTGAGTCCTCAAATAGTTGTTGTATCGTGTCCCAAGCTGCCTTTGCGGTTTCGCAGGCCTCTATATGGTGAATCAGGCCAGTTTCTACGAGGAGAGAAATTTTGGACAGTGCCTTTCTGTCCTTATCTCTGGCTTCTTCAGGTTTTACAGTATCCTGTACCACATCCCACTGGTCGTCCAGTTTCAGTAGGGCCTTTATGTAAAATTTCCACGACGTATAGTTCTCGCGGCCTTTAAATTTTTATAGAAATGCAAGTGCCGACGCCATGTTGCTTCACTGCCGACCACGTGTTGAGATGATGAAATGTTTTTAATATTCGCGTTCACGAACACGACGCGATTTTATCATCCACATACCGATCACGAAACTCAGAATACCGCCCTTACATTGCATCCTGGGCCCATTACCTCTGTTGGGTCATACAATATCTCTTCATTTTCCGAATGTAGCGTCGATACATACTACCTACATGTTTCACAAAAAGGGACAACAACTACAACTTAGTACATCCGGTCACAGTTACAGTACACATTTCCAAAGATCTAACATGTAATGATTCACACTCGAACACCTTGCACGCTTAGCATTCACACATCTCAACTACATTAAATCTGACAACACTGAATATTTAGGCTACTCCGAACAACGCTCAATCACTTCGGCAACGAAACTGTCAAAGTGTCCCTTACGAGCATTCCGAGCATTTTTAAACATTTTAGGTTTTAATCTTTGTACTTCACTGGCACTTGCATCTCTCGACCTGACCTAGTAACTTTGGCTGATGTAGTTGAGCATGTTCCTATGCTATCATCAGCCTTTTCTCTCATCCTTGATGAGCTGTGTCTCTGTTCGCCTGAGCTTCCCCACTTCTAGGTACTTCCACCTGCATGTCAACTGATTGCTCACTGTGCTAACAAACTTCAGTCATTGGAAAACCTTTAAAATCAGGCCCTAGGCTAGACTTTCTTGTTTGAGCCTCTGGATGTAAATAAGATCTCAGGTGAATGGAATTCTTTCGGAGGAGAACATCATTCTCCTCTTGTACCCAATAAGATTTTGGTGTTGACGCTGGCTCCACAACTTCTACTGGTGTCCACTGACCTTCCTTCCACAGCAACACACTATTCTTGAGATGGGATGAAATACTTCTTGTTCAGTCATGCTGCATTTTTTTTGTAGTGGTCATTCCACTAAAGCGCTGGTCACATCCTTATTCAGATGAGGATGAAGAAGATTTTGCTGCATTGGTAATTTTGTACTAGTTCTTCTCGACATTAGCAGTTGTGCAGGGGTTAGACCAACTCCTGATAGTGGGGTATTTCTGTGTTCAAGCAATATAACAGGGAGCTCATAATTTTGATCTTAACACTTTGTCAACATATTCTTTGCCCCCTGCACAGCCCTCTGTGCTTAACCAATTTATCTAAGGTAGTGAGGGCTGCTAGTTACAATTTCAAAACACCACTATCTTACAAAACGTTTACACAAATATGACTTGAATGGCATGTTATTGGGCATGACAACTTTAGGAACACCATTTGTTGCAAATATGGCTTCAAAGCTCTTGATGACATTGGTTGCTTGTTTACTTGGAAAAGGAACAATCTTGATCCACTTAGAGAAATAGTCAACAGCAACCCCCTCCATATTCACAGATATCTACTCCCAATTTCTCAAAAGGCAGATCTGTCAGTGCATGAGGAAGAAGGGGTTCAGATGAGCACTGATTACGCAATTCTTGACACAGTATACAACTATTCACCAGTCGCTATCTGTGGCCATATTTTGAGAGTGACAGTGATACAGATAGTAACTTGCAATTGTCATGATATTGTATTCTCTAAAACCGCTCTTTAATAGAATCTTGACAGGTTTGGTGTTATGTATCTTGTACACTAATCTTGGTAATTATTGTATTGCATTACAACGTAACTGTTATCCGTAACCGACACTCGTTATGCATGCCAACCGCTCATCATAACCATACGACTGACAACAATAATAACAGAGGTGTACCAATACACACATGACAAATATCCAAACATGCACATACACAACACCACTTCCCTCTTACACTACTACGTAACATAGTCCTTCAATCACTAAGGCTGTCGTCTGTAACAACACAGGTGTACCAACTTACACATGACAAATATCCAAAAACGTACATACACAACACAACTTCCCTCTTAAACTATTACATTACATAGCCCTTCAATCGCTGTGGCTGTTGTCTGACCCGTTTGGGTAGCCTTGTTCCTGTCGATTCCATGCCCAATAAGTCCTTGCAATGCACTGGATGTTCAAATCCTTTAAATGGACTCGATTCTGGGCTCGTAGTACGGCTTCGTGCCATTGGGGACAGCAGTGGATTCTCTTGGTGCTCGTCATTTTCCTTCGACTCTGTAGTCCCGCTGCGCCGTGTGCATATGGTAGGTTAATGAATTATTTCAAAATAGCCATTAATCGTAAAACCAAAACAACAGTCCCTGGCAAATAAACACAAAAAATGCCCACCAATAAAACATAGAAGAAAACAGAAGGTGGCACATTAACAAGCACACAAAAACCAGAGGAAGCTGTTGTAAAACAATATCAAAGTGGAAGCAATGCACAATTAAATAAATGCTGGGCTACCATACGCAACGGGCAAAGAAAAATAATTATTTAAATAATTAATATAGGCTCGCTCACCATAGTAAATAATACACACCAGAGGAAAATATGAAATATATTAAATTAGAACTCTGAAATTTGTGGTTGCTCAAAATGATTATTTAATTTTTACTGCAATATGAAATATTTTGTTTTCATTTTTTAAAAATAAAATTCACAACATTATTGACATCGATGAATAGTCCATTAGTACTGAAATTATACTGAAATTATAAAAAGGCCAAATATTGCAGGCACAGTTAAATGTAGATAGTGAATTGGTTATACAATTAATATTTTTCTTAAATTCACAATAAAATTACCTAAACAATGAATGCACATTCTATAGACTAAATAAATGCTGTACGTCCGAATCAATGACGTAATAAATTAATAAAAAAAATGTACAAGTAAATTGGATGCATCCGTTAGGCCTTATAAAATTTTAAATTGTTATCAAATTCAAATTAATTATTAAAAAAAGTACAAATATTACATAAAAAAATAAGTGTGACAGCTGTTAATTTATAGATTAAAATATACAAATTTAATTATGGCTTATCTGATCAAAGTCTCCCAGTAGAAGAGTACAGCATGCTGGGGTAGCTTCATGTTTCCCAGTTAGAGCGGCAAAACAAAGAAGATGAAAAGGCGAAGAAAATACCCCAAAATAGGCCAGAAAGACTGGACTTCTGTAGTACAGACTACAGGTCAGCTCGTCAATAGTCCAGCTTGTGAATAGGCCTAGATGCGAATTGGCAGGGACGTGAATATTCCAAGACGAGAATCATCCAGGTTGAGAATCGGCCTGGTCACGAACACTCACTACACAGAAATTATCAAAATATTATAGAAGATGAAAAATTTTAATAGAACACAAAACCTCTTGTAGGAAAATTACTCACCAGACGAGGGCGAAGATAACCACTTAACGAAATAATAGATGAAACAACCACGTTAAAATATTTTTAAAAAAATGTAGCACTACAGTTTTCTACTACGTCAAAATATATTGATTAGCTACATTATAAAAAAAGTTAAATAATGGCAACTCAAGTGCCAAGATCTGCCAAAAAGGCAGGAGCACCAAACACACTCATCTTGACGATACGGTGGTTGACGGCAAAGTCTTAAGAAAATCAACGGAAGAAGCTGCAGAAACGTTGAACAAAAGAGCATCGAAAATGGTTAGCAACAGTACCAACATCTGCAAAGTGTGCATTGAAGCACAGTAGCATGCGACAATCACAAGAACAGAATCGCTAAACTGCATCGAAATCACGCGGTGAAACACAGAAATCACGCACTGCAACGGCAGCAGCACGTGGCATGAAGACGGAGGTACGACAGAATAACTGACAGAGGAATGTAAATCTCAGCAGCTACTATCCTGCTAAGAAAAAAACATGGCAGCGCGACTAGTGTCGGCTCGAAGTAAAGTACCAAGAAAGAATAGCTGTAATTGAACGTGAACTTTCTGAAATATCATTAATAAAATTAAATTACTCAAAAACACTTACTATTGTTAATATAATATTAAACAAGTTAATAACAACACAAAAAAATCATAATTTGCCTGAATTTAAGAAACATAAATGAAAAAAAATTAATACGTATATTATTTAAGTCGTGTCGTATTTGATACGGCACACCGCAGGGACTGTGAAGTCTGCTGGACTGTCCGCCTCACGTCTCTGCTACTGCTCCTTGATCTGATTCTCTTCCTCGTCCCACCTACTCTGCACCAGACTGTCACCAGGATGTGCATGGAAGTGTAGTTGCACCTTGGTGATTGTTGCTTTGTACGTCAGTCTGGTTCCTGGATTCCTTTTAGTCAGTTGGTCCATGAGGCATTTGTGAACCCTGCCAGAAGCATTCCCAACTTCATAAATTAACTGTCCGTGTGCCACTCTTATGGTCCCTTGTAGCCACTTTGACTCTTCGCTGTAATTTCGAAAGAGTACTATCTGAAACCGCCGAACCCTATTTTGGTTTATTACTGCTGCTGGTGCCTGCTGTTCTGTTTCTGTGGGTTGGATCTGATCGAATGCAGTCCTTAGCTGCCGCCCAAACAACAATTCTGCAAGTGTATTAAGCGTGCCCACACATGGTGTTGTATGCAACGCTATGAGTCCTAGCCAGTCTCTTCTTCCAATCTCCTACCCTAAGTTTCTTCAAATTCTTCTTGACTGCACGAACCATTCTCTCAACCTGGCCATTGCTTGCAGGGTGGAACAGCATTGCCTGCACCAGACGTATGCCATTCTTTCTTGCAAAAGACTGTAACATACCGCATGTTGCGGATTATAAAAAATGTTACAAATAGAAACAAATATTGAATCAAACAGGTTTTACTAATCAGAAATTACAAAGTTGGCAATTTAAATATGTGTCCACACAGAGGACATTACTAGCGTCTGTGAGACTGAAATTTAAAGTTTGAAAAAATTTACAAATTATATTAAATAGTTTTACAAGGATCACAAAATACAAAGTATACAAACTAAAAAAAAATCTGGGCAAGTCATTACAAAAGGTAGTTACTTCCGCGGGCTCCAAAATGTCAAAATCGGGAGATGCAAAGCTAGAAGTTAATAAAGCAGCACACGTGTGCGCAAAAAGCCATCGGGCAATCAAGCAACAGGTAATTACAACAGCTAATAAATTCCAAGTGGAAAAATCACATAGCAAAGAACAATAGCAAAACCTACAAAAAACATTTTAATACCAAGACACAATTTTTATCAGACGGCGACCGAAAAAAGGAATTTAGAAAAGACATTAAAGCAATAATTAAACTAATTTAAACACAGCACATGACTGCAGCCGCCTTGCTCGCCATGGGGGGACAAGTCCCCAACCAACCCTATCACACTACACTAGGAGCTCGGAAGTACTTACATTATCAGTGCCCACGTCCTGAAGAGAAAAGGAAAAAAGAGTGAGCTGACGGCCCACGCAAGAACCTTAGTTCAACCTGGCCAGAGTCTAGCTAACGCACCTGCGCAGGGAAGAGGAGAAGGGGAAGCATAGAGTAAGAGCAAAGAAATATAGCAATACAAAACAACAGCCTTCCGAGCCATAAAATAGTCACGTGGTCCACTGTGCACCGCCGACGAGAGCGCTGTAGGCACCCAAACGGTGCAAGACTTCATGTCTTGTGACATAAATGCTGTGCCACTGTCAGAGACCATACATTCTGGGATGCCATGGCAACAGAATATTTCCTGCAGCTCATGAATTACGGACACCCGAGGAAACCATTTTGACCTCCAACCATTTGGAGTATGACTCCACCAGTATCAAAAAGGTCTTCCCTTGGAAGGGCCCAAAAAATCTATATGTACTCGGCACCACGTTTTCACGTCTGGGGGCCAACGTACATCCTGCACTGTGGTGGGATTGGCTCGATGCTACTGGCATGTGATGCACTGTCTAACCCATCTTTCAACATCTTGGTCCATCCCTGGCCACCACATGTAACTGTGTTCCATCATCTTTGATCTTACAATACTATAGTGGCTTGCATGAAGCATTTCCAATAAACTTCCTCGTGCTGCTGAAGGCACTACCACGCAGTTACCCCACAGGAGACAACCTTTGTACAGCGATTACGCCTCCCTTCATTTGAAATATGCCCGCAGTTCTGCTGATACTTCCTCCTGTCCCCAGTCTGCCTGAATCTTGTGCCTCACTCTCGATAATACTAGGTCTTTTGCTGTCAATACAGCTAACTTCCTCGCCTCAACTGAAGGGTCTGGTAGCACCTCCAGCATCAGCCCATTCCCCACCACTGGCTCCACCATGTCAGACCCTTGGACTGGCAATCTACTTAGGGCATCCGCATGACTTATCCCTATGCCTGGTCGATGCAACAGCTGAAAATCATACATGGACAACCACAAGCTCCAGAGCAATAACCGTGGTGACAGAATATCCGGGGTTAACTATCTAGGGTCCAAGAACCGCAAAAGCGGTTTGTGGTCTGTAACTATGCTGAATCTCTTGTGCTGCCAAGTACTGCCTAAACTATGTGACATCCAACATAACTGCTAATGCCTCTTTATCCATCTGCGAGCAGTTCCTTTCCTGCTTGTGAAGTGTGCAGGACCCAAATGCAATTGGTCTCTCACTACCATCCTCACATTTGTGTGCTAACACTGCCCCTAAACTGTACTCCGAAGCATCACAAGTCAGCATGATATGTTTTGACGGATCGTAATGAACTAACACTGGGTTTGATTGCAACAGTGCTTTAGATGCCTGAAACGCTGCATCATACACTTCCGACCATTCCCAGTCCTGTCCGTGGTCTAGTAGTCGATGTATCGGTTCTGCAATATTTGCCTTATTGCAAAGAAACCTGTCATTAAAATTTAACAGACCCAAGAATGCCTGTAGCTCTTTCTTGTTGGTAGGTGCCAGGGCCCCATGAATGGCTTTGACTTTCTCCTCTGTTGGGTGTATCCCCACACTATCTACCCGATACCTCAGGAACTTTACTGATGGGGCTGCAAACACACACTTGCCTCTCTTCAACTGTAATCCTGCTTCCTCGATTCTTCCCAGCACCTGGTGTACCCGCTGCCAATGCTGGTTCTCCGTTGCCCCGGTGATCAAATTATCGTCCAATAGCACCACTACTCCAAGTATCCCAGCCAACAGAGTCACCATCAGCCGCTAAAATATAGCCGGGGCATTACAAATACCAAAGGGTAGCCATTTGACCTTAAATAAAACATTCATAGTATTTACCGTTAAAATTTCTGATGTAACCTCTTCCTCAGACACTTGTAAGTAGGTTTCTGCTAAGTCCAGTTTTGAGAACCTTCCCTCCAGCTAAATTCGAAAATACCTCATTGATGGTTGACAATGGGTAAATGTTTTCATTGCATAATGTGACCTTATAATCCCCACATAGTCTCACTGACCCATCAGCCTTATGAACTGGTATGACGGGGGTGGCCCATTTTGAATGTACTACCGGTTCATAAACTCCATGCTCCACCAACCTATCAAAGTCCTTGCTTACACTCTCTGCCAAAGCGATAGCTACCATCCTGATCTTCCAAAATAATGGCTTGGCATCTGACTTGAGCTCAACCGTCACCAATCCTTGTACTGTCCCAGTTCAGTGTCTACTAAGACCTGCAGGTATTTGTTTACCACTTCTGTTGCCACCCCTTGTTCCAGCAAGTGCATTCTTTCCACAATTTTGCCTAAGGGTTTTAGCCAGCAACGGCCCAACAAGCTCTGCCCTTTTCCTTCTGCAACCAGCAAGGTTAATTGAGCTGCAGCAGTTTTGGTGCAAACCTGCACCGTCAAAGAACCAAGCACACTCAATTTCTCATGGGACCATGTATGCAGCACTAAGTTTGATTCCTGTAGTGTTGGTTGACTTGGCCTAGGCATCTGTAGGTCTCATCACCAATGATTGTATGGTCTGCTCCTGTATCCACCTCCATGTCCAGCTCCTTGCCATTTAACCACACTTTCACCTGCATTGGTTGTTGGTCGCATGTGGCACCTACCTGCACATTATATAAACCGTACATTGCAGTGTCCTCATCAGAAGAGAACTATTTGCTCTGCATGCTGCAATTAGCAGTTCTTTTGCTATCCCTGGGTTTCCTGGGTGTCCTTTTGCTTTGCACATTCCTCTTCGAGATGCATGCCCGCTCCAGATGTCCAACTTTGGAACAGAAATTACATGTGGTACCTTGACGTTGACAACTTTGAGGGCTGTGCAACCCATTGCATCACCAACATAGTTGTTGCTCCTTCCTTCTCTGTTCGCCCCATGTTCCCCTGTTGGATCTATCACCTGCCCGCTTCTGTACTGCCATCTCTGCCACAGCACCCACCACTTCACTCACCACACCTCTCAGGTCGTTCACATTCCGGCTTGCTGCTTCAGCTGCTGCAGCCAGATCAACTGCTTCTTTAAAAGTAAGTTTGTTTTTCGACAACATGGTATGTTGCACTACTTTATCTCTCACTCCACACATAAACCGATCACGCAAAATGTGTTCCAGATTAAGGAAGTTACAGTGCGTGGGTAGCCGTTGCAGTTCTGCCACATAAGCAGAAATTGTTTCCCCTTCATGCTGTGCTGGTTGCGTTGGTGGAATTTAAACGTTTCCACAATCTCGCTCGGAGCTGGCTCGAAACAAAATGACAGCAGCTTCATCTTTTGTTTTTTTCGGCGCTACCAACGATGCAACAAAACCGTACATTTCAGTGTCACACACAGCAAAAAATATTGCTTTCTTTTCTTCCACATCTTTTATCTTGTTTGCCACGAAGTAGTAATGTAGCAGTTCAGCATATGTTTTCCACGAATCTCTCCCTGGGAGAAATTTGCCAAAGGAACTAAAAAGTGCCATACTGTGTACGAGTACCGCCCGTTGAGGTTATAGACTGTTTTTTTTTGCGCTCATCGCGACTCCGAACCGAAGATGACGCCCATCAACACCCCGAATTCACATCCATTCGTCGCCAGTGTTATGTATCTTGCACACTAATCTCGGTAGTTATTGTATTGCATTACAACGCAACTGCTATCCATAAACGACACTAGTTGTGTGTGCCAACCGCTCATAACCATACGACCGACAACAATAACAACACAGGTGTACCAATGTACACATGACAAATATCCAAACATGTACATACACAACACTTGGTAACACCATAGGATGTGTTCTGTGAACCTTCATACATATTACTGAATAATTTTTTCTCAGTTTTCACAGCATGCTTTTAAATACTGATTACTTAAAGTTTGTTAGAAATAATTATACATCATATTTGTTTCTTTTTAGAATTCCAATTAAAAATTTTAACATTAATTTCATTTGCTCTAGGCACTTGTCTCTGGTAGGAAGTTAGTGTATTGCACTACCAAGATGTGGTGTATTAACAAAAGTCACAAGTCTTTTGATAGGCACTTACTGCACCAAATTGAATTACAATATATAAAAATTCTGGGCATAAGAATAGTTATTCAGTAATTGTCTTTGTATAAAGATTATACAATGGACTGAAAAAGTTACAGTTCATAGAGTTGTTTAGAATTTAGATCACTTTATAGAGTTATTTAGAAATTGGATAGAGTAAACATGTTCCGATAGACGTCATCTCCAAGAAAATGTAGTATTATCTACACATACAATGGTAGACATCATAGGAAGCGCTATAAACCATTTAACCTTCTTATCTCGTGCACTGGGTGATAGGTTAAGACAGTTGAAATTACTGGTTGGGTATAACAAATTAAATATGAAATAATTCAAATTTGGTCAAATTTATTAATGCTGATTTAAGTTTACAACAAAACAATACAGCCGCAGCATCTTTTCACCACAACTGTGATCGGAGACGGCAATGTTAAGGTCTGGAAAAAGTTTGCACAACTGTTGCTTGCTGCTAAAAATGTACAAGGGTGGGGACTGTTGGTTCAGATGGGAACAACATAATCATAAAAATCATCACATTTTATATCAATTTACTAGCAGAGCTGCTACAAAGAAAAATACACACAGAGAACCATCTTGGCTGCAACAACTACACTAGTCAAAATAAATGTTCAAAGGTGACATGTTTTTACTTACAAAAAGATATTTGAATTCTGACAAAAATACCTATAATATGCTATTAAGATTTAATAACCGACAGGAATGACCTTGTCTGTGACATCCAAACAGCCTTCTGCACCAGCTGAAGAGAATTAACATAGATGAATTCAAATGTTGTGGATGTAAAATTAAAAAAAAAGTTTGACCACAGACGCTGCCAAGCAGGCTGAACTCATACACTCTACTTATTCATACTTGAGTTCTCGCTGTGATGCTTTGACGACAGCTGGTCTTATATTGCCTGGACAAGGAATCCTCCTCAAATATTCCCATAGGCCAGCAGAGTCACGTCACCTCGCCTCGTCCAATCTGGACATCACATGACGTAGCACCTGCCATTCTAACAAAAACAAAAACCAAAATAATGTATGTCCCCAACCAAGGAACATAAGTTAATACTTACAGGAACACTCTAGAAGTTTCTAAAAGCTCTGTCACTAATAACAAATGTAAACAAATTCTAAAATGTTAAAGTATTACCCAAACATTTAAAACCCAATTTAAATGATTCTGTCAAACAATTTGGAAAGGTAATAACTATAAACAACATTACAATAAAAATAAATTAAATAGCAAAATAACCATAATGTTACAAAGATAGCTCTTCAAAGCAAGAGTTGGTTGAAAACATTTTATAAATTGTTCTGAACTTACGATGAAAGAAAGAGAAATTTAACACTACAAACAAAATGTTTTAATTTTGAAAACATACATTGTGTACACAGTAAATCTAAATGATGTTCTTTAAATATCTGGGGATTGTCAACAGTGGGTTGAACATGTACCCCGTAGATAACTGTGCATATCTCAAAGTGAAAAAAGATAGTGTATTTCACAAGTGCTCTGAAGACAATGACCACAAAGCCTTATTTTAGGCAGTGAGATAGCCAGCAATCCTCCCTCCCACATGCAAGTGTGCATGCATGCACGCGCGCACACACACAGATTTTGGTCAGCGCTTAACATCGAGGTCTTTAGCGTTGGTGAGGGGTGACATGAGGTGAATACGGAGCAGCGCTGGAATGAAAGGGCGGGAGAAGTGGGAGATTCCCAAGAAAACCAGCCAAATAGCGGCATCATCCGGCACAATTTCCACATGCAAAAATCTGGGGACAGACCCCACCGGGAATCTAACCCGGATCACGTAGCTGGGAGGCTAATGGTCTGACTATTCTGTCACCACGGACCCATATTATGAAGGGCTTCAGTATTATGGAGTGCTATAGAGACTTTGTAGTGTGATTGTATTAGCTATGCCAATTTACGGCTATGATATGCTTCATTTGGTGTTGCATAGGAGAAGTTGCCAAAAAAAACTGTTTGAATAATGCTGAGAGATCTTTGAATCCACAAATGGGATATGTTTATAGTTTGGTAAAAAAGAGCAATGAAAACAAAGTTGAAATAAACAGCTTCTTTTTTTAATTAAAATGATTAAAACTTGGTACAGTCTGTAAACTTCACTTTCAATTAAGATTGCCTAAAATCTGGTATAGACTGTAAACTACAAGTCCAGGCATAACAGCAATGAGAACCATAATGGAAAAATCTTCAGGTAGCGTATATTGGAACCCGAGTTTTATATTCCCCTGCATAACATTTTCCCTTTAAATAGATTATTTTTCTGGTTTACATTATTTTCCGTACAATTCATACTGCAGTTGATACTCACTTCCCTGATTTACACTTATTTTTTAATGATGTTGATGATATATTTTCCTTTTCTTACAGGCTAATGGATCTTGTTTGGTGCTGAAACAGGGGGAAATTACAATAAAGATAAACCTGTAGACTATATATATACACATGTACAAAACATATTAAAAACAGAAGAGCAATTCAATAAATGCCAGCAGCAATTTGTTGGGAACTCTAGTTTCATTTTGTAAGTTTTCTTAAATTTTTTTGTTTGAATTAAATTACTGATAAAGTTTTATTATAATGAATTTTTTTGCTCAAGTATTACATTTGTGCGCGAGTTAGGAATAAACGTGTATACATTTTTACTGTAACAGTTGTATGTTATCTGTTTTGTTGCGTCCCTCCATTTTTGTTGTTGCAGTGTTTGCAGCATACAATGAAACTCTTCTCTCCCATATCAACTACATGACTTTATTAAATTACAAAACCATTTCTGTCTTCTAGCATGTTTACAATTCACAAAAGGTAAACAGCCAACTAACTATAACCAGAAGAAAGGCACACCAACATATACAAAAACATAGTACCAACTGTCAACTTAAAATAACTTTCTTCTGTTGCCAACAGTGATTCAAATTACTTTCCAACACCATTTATACTAATTTTCATTAGTCCCTTAAAATGTGTTTTGTAGGAGTTCTACTGCAAATATTATTTTCTCATATTTTATTGTGAGAACTTGCCTCCTTGAGATTGTCAATGGTTTTAGTAATGCTTGTGTATATTGGTGCACATGTGCAAGAGTGTGTCTATATGTGTGTATAGACACAAACCACTAAAATTAAATAACTTGTATAATTTTTGCATTAAATAATAATCAAATTATTAACCCTTTGATTGCAGGAAATTGACATTAACAGTCAAATAAAATCTGACTGATTACCATGTCATTTATTTCTGTGTTTATAGCATTAGTTGCAACTTTTTAATCAATGTAACTTAACACATTTTTCCTGTCTGTTGACATCTCTAGAACTGATACCATAGGATATTCAGCATCGGGTTTCTCCAAGTCTAAGTCTCAATTTATTGGATCTCACTGCCACACAGGTGGTTTCCCATCCCTGGAAATAATAACTGCATGTCATACTATGTGTCCACATTCTCTGTCATAGACTGGCATCCATAAAAATCTATTTTCTGTACTTTATAAGTTGCAAAACTTTAATCCTTAAATTCACCATTAAGTGTCCTGTATAATTAACCAGAAATAAGCAGGTGCATCACAGTTTACACCATGTAGAAATATGTATGTCATAAATTATTTCATACGATTGTGACAATAAAAGTTTTTGTAGTACCGTCATCAGGCGTGAACTTGGTCACATAGAGGGACTTGGGACATTTTTACACAGTTTTTATTTCCTATATTTGTTAACTATGAGTAAATATTAATATGATTTCTTTCACACATTCATTCATTGGAATTTATCATAAGGATGTAACATTATTTAGATCTGCCGTTAGTGAAAAAAATTTTTTTTTGAAATGTTCAAAGTCACCCCACATGTCCGAAATCACCCCAGATGTGGGTATAAAACACTTAAGTGATGTGCATTACATGCATTATCAGCTACATTACTTATGTTTTATTTCCAAGGACACTACTAATGTCATTTGTCGATAATTTTTATTTTAATACTACTGTTAATTACTTTGTAGGATAAACATTTTAATTCTAACATCATGTGTTATTAAAATAGGAAACAAATTCTTCACTGTATTTTGAGCATTCATGTTTTACATAACAAAAATAAATGGAAGTAAAATTAATTCACACATTTTGTAAATCATCCCTAACAGATTCAGTATTTCTTTAGCTTGTAAACTGAACACAGTAACATGTTCTTAAGTTGAGTACGGTAAGTAATACATTTCTATTGGCATTTATTTTACCATTTACAGTAGCATTTGAAAACATGATCAAATCATAGTACATAAAGCAAAACGACAGTGTTTTAAATACAAAAAATATTCTGAATAACATTTTTGTGACCTCTTTGGTTAGGCTTTTCTGTGCTTTGAATCGTTATTATAAAAAAGTAATGAAATTGATTTATGAAATTCTGCAGGTTCCATAGGTCTTTTGGCCAGAAAAAGTGGAGTCCACTATTACGTGTTTTCAAGGTAAGACATATTAGATTGAGAAAATTAAATTTAATTATTTTAAATTATAAAAAACTGTCACTTTCTTTGCTTTTGGCCTGTAGTAGCATCTTATTTGCTGTCCGAACAGACGTTTCACTGAATATTGCAGTCACAGTCTCTACATCTCCGAAAGCTCAGGAATGGACAATGCTTTTTTATTGATGGTTTTGATAGATAACTAACTGCCTGTGATTAGTTTAAACACAATCAACAACTTCTGATTGTCTATTGTGGTTGCCAGTCATGATTTGTGATCTAACAGGTCTATTTCTCTGTTTTCTGAAAAATTGTACTCAAGATTTTTCTCAGCTTGTATCAATAATTTCTGTTTGTATTGCTATGATGTTTCAAGATTTTAATGCTTCTCATCCAGTCTTGTTGTGTAATATTTTTAATACTATGTTTTTGAACTGACTGAACTCCCACCATGTTTTGTAGTCTATAATTGTTTCGCTATTTCATATTTATGTGTTTTATCATTTTTATCATGGATGTCTTTATACCTTTGTATTGGAGTAAAAATCAACAATTTGAGATTAAGACCAGTATATCAAGCTACTGAAATCTCACATTGTTGTATTTATTTAATCTGTTTTATTGTGGCAGTATTTATGTTTATTTGCCCAATTGTTTTGAACAGTAAAATAAATTACAAATATTAATTTCATGTACTATTTTGGCTTTCAGAGTTTGTTTACATAGTTTTGTCAAAGGTAATGATTCTAGAAGCTTCAAGAATGTTCTAGAAGCTTTTAAGAGCACTGGGCTATGGGCTAGATTGTGTAGGTTAGTTTCAGTTATTAAGGTTCAAGAGGCTCATTTTTTGTTTTGTGACTATTGTTAGAGTAATGCATAATAGCGTAGAATAGTGCAATGTGGTATGACAACATAGGGAATGACTTGGCCAAAAGGCAGTATCGGACATAACATAAACATGGTGTGCCAATTGCAGGTAAACTCATGTCACATATACCGTAAAAATAACACACCAGCTGTAATTAACTCTCAAGGAAATGGATTAGTGAAACGTGAAAATGCATTATCAATATGAGTCTGGATAAAGAACCACATTGGAAAGAAACACAAAAAAATAACACTCAGCAGTTGAAACATTATCGTGACACACAGTTTTACGTGGCCCTGTGCACCACCACTATCGAAAGAAGGCAATATTGATGAAAACTGGAGTACCTTTAAATGACAATATTTTGACTACGCCTTTGATATAAAAATTTATGAACAGCCAGATAAAATCCAAGTCAGAATGTTTTGCACAACCTTGGGACTTGAAGGCATGAAAACATACAACAGTTTCAACCAAAAAGGTGAACAAGCCAACTCAGTAAAAAAAATAGTTGTGGAAATGACAAAGAGTTTCGACTAGAAAATTAATGTTATTTATGACGGTTTTGTGTTTATGTCAACAACACAAGCACAGTTTGAACTGGTACCAGAATGTATAGAAATATTAAAATCAAGAGCAGCAACATGTGAGATTGGAGATCTTCAGGAAGAGATGATCAGAGATAGGTTTGTTCTCAGTGTACAATATAACAGTCTATGAAAGAAGCTACTATCAGATAACAAACTACATTTGGATACGGGACAAACATAGCAAGAGCATATGAACTAACAGAACAACAAGAAGTACAACATCTCACTGAATCTAAAGACCAATACAATCAAAGCATAGAGGTAATACATGCTGTACGAAGATCATGACAAACCAAAAGCACTGCAGGTCATTACAGATCAGAATGCAAGCAACAAACACAAAACTCTAAAACACAGAACTGTGGGTATTGTGGAAGAGCACATCAGCAAAGGTTAACAATTCTGTCAAGCTGCAGAGAAAGAGTGCAACTACTGTAATAAATAGACCATTTTCAAGAGTATACTGTGCAAGATGACAAGAGACAGAAGGAACTGACGTAGTTGGGTGCATGGTGCTATATTTACAACACTAAATTGAAGAAGGTTACATTGATGACAACATGTTCACCATCAGTGAAATGTGTGATGAAGTAGGTAGGTTAAATACTCCCTCAACTGCAAAACCTAAGCCAAAGTTCTATACTGTTTGTAGCTCCGAGCTGACTGTCGTCTGTTGCCAACCTCACCTAACCTCACATCCCAACATCCCCCTTCCTTTGGTTTATATGTCTTCCCAGCGTTTTGGTTTTGTAATTGTGTCCCTATTACAAAGCACTCGTGTGACCTGTTTGTTCACTTGTGTTGTCTGTGTGTCTTTTCCCACTAGATCAAACTGAAGCACTCCTCTTGGCAGCTGCTCCTGTAGTGGCCAGCCTTTCCTGCTGTCACTAGGGGAGGCAGGACTCGATCTTCCTTTCACTCTTGATGTTAGCGGTGACATTGATGATGAGCTGTGCATTGCAGGAGATTTGTCCACCGATTGTTGTGCTATCGCCAGTTGTTCTGTACTCACGCCGCCACCCATTGTCTTCTGGTCTCTCGTGATCTGTGCTGGCACTGTTTGTTGTTCTTTTGGCATTGTCTTCTTGTGCTCTGTCATACTTGATGTTGATTTGCTTGGTGTCCACTGTATTGCAACCTTGGCTGGTGTTTTGACTTCTAATGCTGTCTGGTGTGGTGTTCTTGGTCTTATCATAGTGCGGTGGCGTCTGTAGATACAATTTCCCGTTCGTATGCCATACAACGTATTCAATATCTTTGTTTCCACCACACCTGGTGTCCATGATTTTTGCCTTTTATCCCTTGCACCATAACTTCTTGTCCAGGTTCTAATGATGGAAGTGACAGTGTTTTCTTGTTGTAGTATTGCTTGTATGTTGCTCTTTTCTTCTTCAGTTTGGCTGGTACAGCTGTTAGTATTCTCTGTTTAAGCTGTGCGTCTGCTGTTGATAGGAGTGTTCTTAACCGTCTGGCCATGCACCGTTGAGCTGGGCTTGTTTCCATACCATTCTAGTATAGCCATTGCTGGATCCATGTTGGCTAACCTGCATTTTTTGAGCAGTGTCTTTGCTATCTTCACTGTTGCTTCAGCATTGCCATTGCCTTGAGGGTGAAGCAGAACTGATGTGTGGTGTCTAAACTGCCAGGTGCTTGCAAATGTAGCAAATTCCTTGCTTCGAAATGGTGGCCCATTGTCTGTTATTATCACTTCTGGAATGCCGTATCTGCTGAAGTGTGTTTTGAGCTTTCCTATAATCTTCGATGCTCTGTGGTCTGTGGCCTCATCCATTTCCCAAAAATCGGAGTAGTAGTCGACTACAATTAGAAACTGTTGTCCTTCTATTTAAAATAAGTTGATCCCAACTTTTTGCCATGGTCGTGTAGGCGTTGCATGCTCTTGAAGAGGCAGTTGTTGTTGGCTTGGTTTGTAAGTCAGACAGGCTGCACAGCTTTCAATGTGTTCTTTAACGTCCTGTTTCAAATTCGGCCAGTAAACAGTTTCTCTTGCCCGTCTTAATGTCGCTTCCAACCCTACGTGGCTGACATGTACTAGTTTCTTTAACATGTCCTCAGGTTTTTTTGTCGGTAAGACTGCACGTGTTGCTCTGAATACTACACCCTTGTGGTAGCTCAGTTCATCACTGCAGTGTGCATACTGTCTTATGCTGGGTGGAATGTCGTGTTTTTCATTGGGCCAACCCTTCTGTATCATCGTTATGGCGTCTTTCAGTGTTGTATCTTGTACCGTTGCCTCTACTATGTCTTGTAGTGTTCTAGATGTTATATTAGTTGTTGGCTCGACACTTTCTAAGCTGTGAATGTACTGTTGCATCTGTTTGCTGGAGTCTGGGTTTGTGCTGGTCAGTGGTGCTCTGCTGAGATGGTCTGCTAATACTTGATCTTTGCCTTGCTTGTATCCAACTTCCAATGCATATCTTTGCAATGTCAAACGTATGCTTTGTAGTTTTGGAGGTGCCTGTAGAATTGGTTTCCGGAAAATCGTTTCGAGTGGCTTGTGGTCTGTGTGTATCACCACGGTGTCCCTTCTGCCTCCGATGTAACAATGGAACATGTGACATGCAAAGGAAATGGCCAGTGCTTCTTCCACAATTTGCGCATAGGCACGCTCAGTTTTTATGAGACTCCGCGATGCATACGCTACCGGTTTGCCATGCTGTAACAAAACTGCTCCTAGTCCATACATGCTCGCATCACATTGTATGACCACAGGCACTTCAACATCATAATACTGCAGAATAGGTGCTGTTGTTGCTAGTTTCTTTATTTCTAACAGTGCTTGCTCTTGACTGGGACCCCAGTTCCATGGAACATCATTGTGTGTTAACTGTCTGATAGGTTCACATACTGTTGCCAAATGTGGTAGGAATTTCGTCAAATAGGTCACAAACCCTAACAGAGTGCGTACTTCTTGCAGATTTTGTGGTGTCGGCATTCCTTGGATGGCTTGTACTTTCTCTGGGTCTGGTCTGAGTCCTTCGTTTGAGATGTGGTGCCTGATATATTTAAGCTCTGTCTGCCACAATCGGAGCTTACTGGGGTTAAATTTAATGTTCTTGTCTCTTGCACGCTTAAAGAGTTTCAGGAAATTTATGTCGTGATCTATCTTCGCTTCCATCTCTGTCTGCCCTTTTCCATTTACAAGGATGTCATCCGCTACTATCTTGACGCCAGGCAGGTCTCCTAATGCCTCATGCCATTTTTGTTGGAATATTTCTGGGGCACTGCATATGCCAAAAGGTGACCTTCGCCAGTGTTATCTGCCATATGGTGTATTAAATGTGGTGAGTTTACTACTTTCTTCTGTTAGTTTTATTTGCCAATAGCCATCCTTGGTATCTAGCAGACTAAAAACTTTCACCTGTGTCAGTTCTGATAGAATTTGATCAAGTACCGGTACTGAATAATGTGCTGTCTTAACAACTTCATTTAACAGGGTGTCTACCAGATTGTAAAAATAAAATTTAGTGAATTTTTAGTGATTTTTTTCTTTTAATCTGTTCAAATGGATTTACCGGTAATTAATAATTTTTTTAACAAATGCAACACGGCCGACAATTTTCATTACGTTTCCTCCAAATACTCATAGCGCGAAGCATTTCCGATTTTAAAATTTGTTATCAATATATACCTAAATTTAAGTTGTCTTTATGAAGATGACTATGATAACTAATACATAAACTAATTATTAATTTTACATGCACAGTGCACGAGAAATACTAGTAGTGTAAACATGCAGGTTTGACAAATTATTCAACAAGAATCAAACACCTGAAAATAAATTTCGTGATTTATACCAAAATATACTACAAATTAGTGACTATTGTGGGACTTTCGTGACCTATTTCACAAATAGTGACTTTTTTGTGACTTTAGTGACCTAGTAGACACCCTGTTTAATTTTTGTGGGTCTAAACAAATTCTGATTTTGACTTGTCCCAATGGGTTGTTTCGTTGCACAATTACCATGCTGCTTACCCATTCTGTTGGTTCAGTCACTTGTGTTATGATGTCTTGTTGTTCCAGCTATTTTATGACTGTTTTGAGACCTTTCTTCAGCAGTATTGGGATGCGGCAGGGTGAATCTTGCTGTGGTTTGGCATCTTCTCTCACTTCCAGCTGTACTTCTCCTGGTATTTTCCCTAGACCCAGGAATGTATCTTTAAATTCCTGTCTTATGTCTTTTTCGGTCAATTTGCTTGGTCCTAATGGAACTGTTTGTGCATTCAATGCATTAATTCCTGTTTTCTCATAACCTTCCACTTCACACAATGTTGCATGCACTTGTATTAAGCCAATTCTGATACTGTCATTGGCTCCAATTATTGGTATTCGGTCTAGGTCTACAATCTGGAAAGTGACTTTGTATTTCTGACCTCCATAAGTGCACTGCAATATTTTTTTTTCCTAGTGGTGTAATTTGTGTGTCTGCATAGCATTTGAGCACTGTGTTGGATTTGTCTAATGTTGGGTTTATTTTCCTTGTAATTTTCCGTACATCTTGTATGCTCATGACATTGCAAGTGGCGCCACTATCTATTTGGCATATTACTGCCCTGGGAAAATGTAACGTAGTGTGTAGTTTTTGTTTGTTAACTGCCTCAGTTTTGAGCTAGTTTACATGTTCATCTTCTGTGGTGAAGTTGTGTTCTTGTATGAGATGAACCGGATGCCTGTTTAGTGACTCGTGTTCCTTTTCTCATAGCCAGGTTCGACAAACTTTAGCAAAATGACCAACTTTCTTGCAGTAACTGCATTCTTTGTCCGATGCTGGGCAGAATTGCTTCCCTCTTTGGTGCCCTCTCCCGCAGTAGATGCAACTCTGTGCTGGATTTTCTTTTGCTGATTTTCCTTCCTCTTAGCTTCCTCTCAGCCTCTGCCTTCTTGAGCCTTGGGAAGAAGTAGGCCTATGGTTCCGAACTGTGTGAACAACATCTTCAGTTGGCTTGTACTGTTCTTGGCACTCAGTTAGGTGTCACGCTACATTGATAGCCGATTCTAAGATTAGGTTCTTGTCTGACAACAGTTTTTTTCTTAGACTGTTACACCACACTCCTAACACTAGCCTATCTCTAATTAATTTGTTTGCCAGTTCA
The DNA here is from genome assembly GCA_003012365.1 of Medauroidea extradentata. Classification (NCBI taxonomy): domain Eukaryota; kingdom Metazoa; phylum Arthropoda; class Insecta; order Phasmatodea; family Phasmatidae; genus Medauroidea; species Medauroidea extradentata. Next base: position 39,750 of record PNEQ01132942.1, on the reverse strand, counting down.
CCAAATTCACATGTTGCCGCCTGAGTTTTGAGTTTCTCTATGTATTCTGCTACTGATTCTGTTTGTGTTTGTGTTGTAGATCCAAACAAGAACCGCTCGTAAATGACATTTGTTTCCGGTTTTAGCACTTTATCCAGTTCTTTAATTATTTTTTCAACCGAGTCTGATTGATCTGTTGTGAGGTTTAAACTGTTGTAAGTTTTCATCCCTTCTACACCCAGTATGGTGCGAAATGTCGCAACCTGAATATTGCTTGCTTTCTTGCTGATTCCTGTAGCTAATGCATAATTTCATATTGGCTTTTAAAAATATTCCAGTTTTCTGCTATATTGCCGTCTTTGCACAACGGCGGCGGACACGGTAGAGTAAAGTTGTGGGCCATGTTGGTGCGCACTGCTGAGTTTTGCGTTGTTTACCGACGCGATAACACGATTCGGAGGTGGTTTATTATCGTGTGATATGCTGTATGATATGTTAACTATGTTTCGCTACTTCATTTTTCTATCACTGACTTGTTTCCTCGCACAACTGCTATTTTGTTACCCGTGATACGACCGCCACTGCCACCATGTTTGTATCTCCGAGCTCACTGTCGTCTGTTGCCAACCTCACCTGACCTCACATCCCAACACGTACAACACTATATTTTCCCAAACAGTCAGTAGTGCAACATGTAATGTTATGAGTTTGCAAGAGCTATGATGCTACACCAATTGGAGCACAGCAAATCATCAAACAGGAGACTGAGCCGATGAGTTGGGTAAGCAGCATGGTAATATTGCAGCATAACAATCCATCAGGTGAGGCTAAATTACGAATTTGTTTAGACCCACAGAATCTCGAGAGAGGTAACTAGACAAAGCTCATTATCCTGTTTTAGTCTTGGATCAGTTCATACCAGAATTCAATAAAGCTTAAGTGTTGAGTCGTGTAGATGCCAAAGATAGATACTGGCAAATTAAACTGACAGAAAAGAATAGCAAATTATACCACCTTCAACACGCCATTTGGGCGCTAACAGTAGCTCAGACTACCTTTTGAAATTTATTGTGCATTAGAAACATTCTAAAGAAATTTACAATAAGTATTGAATGATCTCGCAGGTGTGGAAATAGTAGCAGAATATGTTTTACTACATGGCAAAGGACAGATAGAAGAGGAAGGCATGATTGACAATGATGAAAACCTGCTGAGGTTATTAAAATGTGCCAGAGAAAAAAACATCAAATTAAACTCAAGCAAACTTGTGGAAGAAAGAACACAAATACACTGGACATCACATCACAAACCAGGGATGATTAAAACCAGATCCAGAGAAGATCCAAGCCATACTATAAATGCCACCACTGCAGAATCAACAACAGGTATGCACATTGTTAGGATTCGTCAACTATCTCACCAAATTCTTACCACATTTAGCAACAAACATGAGAGTCAGTTAGACAGCTGACTCACAAACAATTTGAATGACACTGGGAACAACCGCAAGAAGAAGCTCTAACAGAAGTAAAGTGGTTAATAACCTTAGCACCAGTCCTGCAGTACTACAATGTGGATGTACCAGTAACAACACAATGTGATACCAGCCCGTATGAGCTGCATGCAGTTCTGCAGCAACAAGGCAAACCAACAGTGTTCAGGAGTCTCACGAAGAGAGAACACAATTATGCACAGATTGTCAAAGAGGCTCTCACAATATATGTTGCATGAATAATGTTTCACTGTTACATTGGAGACAGAACAGATACTAAAGAAGTACAGACAGACAAACCACCGGAGCTATCTTAAAAAAATCTGTCTTAGCAGTATTCTCAAAATTACAAAACATAAGGTTAGCCCTACAAAGATACACGTTGCAGACCACCTACAGTAAAGGGAAAGAGGAACTACTAGCAGATCACTTGAATAGAGCACCAGTGACAGACAGCAGAGTCAGATTACCAGGTAGAACAATACCTGCTTAGTCTATAAAGTGTAGCTCCCAATAAACATGACGAGTCAAACATTAAAAGACATAACGAAAGCAATGAAGAGCGATTAAACACTTGCATAAGTGATGCAGATGATCTAAAAGGAATGGCCAAAAGAAAAGAAAGAAGTGTCACCTGGAGTAGGACAGTTTCTTTCACTGCAAAGAGGAGCTAAGAGTCACAGTGGAGTGGTATGCAGAGATGAGAGGGCTGTAATTCTGACCAACAATGGAAACAAATACTTTGCAAACTCCATGAAACCCACATGGGACCAGAAGCAACTCTAAAATGTGCAAAGGAAACAATTGGCCAAACATGATACAAGATGTCAAAACCCACATGGAGAAGTGCATAGCATGTCTCACACACCATCCTAGCAAACAACTTCCACTGCAAGAACATGTTACACCTACAAAGCTATGGCAGAAAGAAGGAATGAGCCTTGAAGTAGAGGGCAAAATTCCAAAATTACAGTGGATTACTACTCACACTTTTGGGAGTTAGATGAAGCTACAGACCATTGAGCAGAAAAAAATATAATTTGAGTCGTCAAGAGACATTTCAGCAGGTTCGGTATTCCAGACTTGGGGATAATGGACAACATCCCACCATTTTCAAGCAGGGAATTCAAGCTTTATGCAGAAAAGTGGCAGTTGAAAAACATCATGTTTAAACCTCTCCATCCACAAGGTAATGGCAAACAGAAGTGACAGTGAAAATAAACCAATGGGTTATTAATGAAATGCAAGTTAGCTAGAACAAATCCAACACTGACAATACCAGAATGTTACATATACATACTTTGAGAACCATGTCATTAATCTCTGGACTTTTAATGCTGTCTTCATACCTCCTTAGGTCTCTGCCAATTCCTGACACCCAAACCTTCACACAATACGGAAATAGTGCTAGGAAAAGCATATGCAGTGCTGTCGGGGAGCCTGTGAAAGGGCAAAGAACACAAGATAGAAATGGTAAATGTGCTTCACATATCAGAAAGTCTGCTACAATATAAAATTTAAGGAAGGTGTAAAAAGTTTTTTTTTAATTGTTGAGCCTTAATTTACAATAATAAGTGTAAAAAATTTTTTTCCTGAAATAAATAGTTTGGAACTTCACCCCCCATTAATACAAAAAAACAAGCATAGATTCAGCCAGGTTTATCAGTTGCTGAGGAAACTTGTTGACAAAATTTCAGTGTAAACATAATTTAGCACGACATGTTAAAAAAAAGTGTATTTTTTTAATGGCTTTAGATATAGTGAGCCGGTGTGCTTCGGTGAGAAAATTAATTAAATGAAATTGGAAGCAATACACTCAAGTGTTTATCATCGCCAAACAATCCCTGTTCAAAATAGCCACACATTAATAAAAGAAACAAAATGGCAAAATAAGCAAAAGAACAGGACAACAAACATATGTGAATAAATGCGATAAACATACAAAATAAACACTTGAGAAAGATGACTAGGCCACAAGCACACCGCACAAAAGAATTAAAAAAAAAAAAGGAAAATATAAGGCGTTTAGAAAATATAACTTAACCTTATTAGATAATTCAAAAATGGTTAAAATGCCCAGAGGAAGAATTACAAATAACAAGACGTTGATTTGTTGTTTGTTAAGTAATGAAATTATTTATATTTATTTTATTTCATATTTAAGTGTTTTTCTTTTCAAATATGGAAAGAAATAATATGTAAATGATATTGAAATAGGTTAGGCATGTAAGCCTACATAAATAGATAAGATTAATTATTAAAATTATATGCAAAAGATAATATAGAAAAAAGGGGTACTCCACACATTATTTATTACTGAAGTAAATTAAAACATAAACATTATAATATTAAAATTTAAATTTTACATGGAAGCAACTGCTGTATTTATTATTAAAACCAAAATTACATATCAGGATTATGACGTGTCTCTTTAATAGAAAATGAATAATATTATGGTAGCTTTAATTTTAAAGAATTTAAATAAGGTGTCCCGATGGCACTTAGTTGTCTTGACGTCAAACGTAGTGGTGGTGAGTGAAACTGAATTGGAGATGTAAGCACACAGTTCCTTCACTGATTGCTGGAGAATGGAGATAATTGCACGCATTCTCAGCAGCGACGAAAACACCAGTCCATTAGCTCAACCGCCAGGACGAGCCATAGGCATGAAACAAACCAAGATGGAAAAGTGCCCATAAGGATGTGAGGCACAACACTTGGACCCTCACTAAAAGAAAGGAATGCAAAATCAATAAAATGTGCACTAAAAGTAACAAATAGAGAAACTCTCTGAAGACAGGTACTCACCAGAGGGCGACGAAAGAAGCAAAAACACGTAGCACTACATTAATAAACGACGATACATCATAAGTTGTAGAATAATATAAAAAGACTACTCTTGTAGACTACATGATGATGATAATAAACAAAAAATGAAAACAAAATAAACAGTTAGGGCATCTATGTCCCTACGTATGCCGGAAAGACACAAACACCGCAACAACACATCATGTCGTGTTCATTGCTGATCAACGAGTGCCGGAAAAATAGAGGAGGAGAGGCAACAGGGCGCAAACAATGCCGCAGCGCAGTAACTTAAAAATACCCCACTAGATGGCAGAGGCAGTCAGAATAACCTACCCACAAGGAGGCACTGGGCTTTCACGTGTACAGAGCTGCACAGAAAGGACGAAATCACGTGTTAAACATGCAGAGTACACGCGCCCTGACACAGCAAATGTCCGCACTGCAGGAAGAAACAGTAAAATAAAGAAGAAACAAAAGCTTCGGCTAAGGAATGCAAAACGTAGCGGAACACATCCAGCTAACAAAGAACACGTTACTGCAGCCTGAATCGGCTCTACTCATAACTAACATGTGAAGGAAAAATAGACTGTAATAAAAAATAAAAAATGTACTGAAACATCCAGATTAAAATAAAATTACTGAATGACACCAAATTACTGTTAGTATAATGTAAACAAGATAATATCAATGAAGTAAAAAAAGTTAAGAAAATGAACCTAAATTTATGAGAACATAGACAAAACATTTTAATATTTAATTTATATAAGTCGTGACGTATATAATACGGCACAATAGTAGATATTACATTTTGCCTCCATATTGGGTAAGCCATTTAGTTTAATCTTATATAAAAGTAAATGTTTATACATTATCAACTAATATCAATTTACTTATTCACCACTACTAAAGAATTTATTCAGATTTTATTAATTTTACAGGTTTGAGGCATACAGGCCATATGAAATTCACATGAAAACTCTGGAAACTGACTTTGATGTCTCCAAGCCTATGGTTTTGGTGATACCTGGATACACTAGTTCTGTGAAGTCCAAGTCTTTCACGCACATTCGGGATGGTAGGTAACATTTTTGAGTTACGAAAAGCAACACATCTTTGGAGAACTGTAGTTCTGAGGTGCTCGAGGCAAAGAAGTCTCTTCAGTTTTTGATTTTTAGATAGTCTTACAGGCTGTAAAGATTGCACATTTTATTACTCTGCCTGCTTTGTACTTTTAAGACATTTTTATACTTCAGCCAGTGGTTATGTTAACATGTGAGTGTGAAATACAGTATATACATTTAATCTCTATCTGCAGGTAACATGTGAGAAAGCAATAATTTGTATTTATTGGTTAAGTAGCCTGTTGAGATGATCTGTAAAATGTGCTCACTTTTCTGTGAACAGCATTAGGCAACAAATATACTTGTACAAGTGTATTTATAAATAATTATGAGTAACTAAACTCATTTCATTAGCCAATGTTCAGAAAATGCATTTGTTTCCCATTCATACACTCACTCCAAGTTATACTGTAAACCTTATTAGACGTTCTCAGAAACTATCATCAAATGCTAGCACAAAGAGCTTTAGCTCTACACATAATTGTCATTGCATGCATACGTACACACTCACACACAGAAAGAATAAAAACCAGTGTAAATCACTGTCTTGTCATCATCTAACAACAGCAACTCCATGCCCATGCACTCCATGCTTGCATGCATGCTATGAATGAATTATGAATGGGTACTGGTAACCATCAATCACAGAAGATTAGCCAGATTCCCTGCTTATGCACACATTAATCAAGTGTTGCTGTTACATACTCAAAACTCCCGTATTAATAAATTAATCTCAAGAAAATGGAATAGTGACCAGAGAGCAAGCCATTACAAAATTAGCATTCTAGTTGTAACACCTTGTGTATTTGTAATGGAACCAATATATTGAATATTGATTAAAGGGTACATAATGTAGCTCAATAATTATAGAATGATTTTCATTTTAGTTGATGTACTCTAAAAAGAGAGCATTCTAGAATGTTTCCCATTTAGAAATTTTTCATGTCCAATATTTGAGCTTTAAAACTAACAAACATAAAGTTTCTTCTAACAATTTTTTTTATTTCTTAACATAATAATAATTCTTTTACTGTGATAGTATTCTGTAGTCCTATAACAATTATGAATCAAATGTCTTTCTTTACATTATTGATATCCTACATTACAGTAGTACTCTTTTTACGTGGTTTTTACATCTCACTGACAGTTAAGTCATTAGAGGTGGTTACTCACTGCTGTACTCAATACCAGGAACTGGGAGAATAATCAGCTATGACTTATGTTAGGGAACCACCTAAGCATTTGTTTGGGGCAATTTTGGAAAAACCTGAAAAACCAAAATCAGAATTGCCGAAGTTGGGAATATAACCCAGATCCCCACGGATGTATGTCCAATAAGTTACGTTATGCCACCACGCTCTGTCACCATTTCTTAAACAATCGTAATATTCTCATTGTATTCTTCCCCATGCTCTCGGCATCATCACCTCTGATAGATTTAAAAGTTCAAGAAATTTCTACCAATTTTTTCCCCTTCCTCTAGTTGCCTTGAATCTGTACAGGGTGGCCAAGAATAAGTGTTACAAATTTATAGGAATGGTAGATGTGCATGTTTGGAACATATTTTATTACGGAACCCATGTGCGGAAATGCCTCCTTACACCCGAAAATGACGCTACAAATGAACAGGGGTAGTAAGGCAACCTGACGACAACAAGCCAGTGAAAACATCACATGGTCATCATGTTGTGTGACTTACATACTACCCGCTTTGACGCTCAGTGACTGCACGCAGCACCTTGCATGTGTTACGCTCACTCTTGTCGCAGTAGCAAAGGCGCCATGGAAGGCTACACATTTGCAGAGGTAACCGACATGCATTTAGTGTAGAGGTGCAGCTGGCGGCAATGGAAGAGAGGCGGAGAGCCAGTATCATCAGAGGTTCCCTAACCGACGGCGCCCTGCACACACAATGTTCGTATGCGTTGACAACAGTTTATGGGAAACGGGTTTGCTGTGCATCAAGAAGACAAGTGGTTCGAGAAGGACAATACGGACACCAAGCTATGAGGAAGAGGTGCTGGAACGAATTCAGGAAACATCACCTACATGCCATGCACACCTCTCATCAGTCTGTTGCATTGGTATTAAAGGAACAACTTCTGCACCCGTACCATGTACAGAAGGTACAGGCCTTACAAGAAGCTGATTTTCCTGCATGGCACATGAGTTCTGCCGATGGTTGTTGCAGTGCTGTGAAAATGAGCCACACTCCCTACAGCATGTACTGTTTACAGACGAGAGCTGCTTCACCAAGGATAGTTTGTTCAATACTCGTAACACTCACGTATAGGCCAAGCATCACAGACACACGACGTATCCAAGCCGCTACCAACAGCGATTTTCAGTGAACGTCTGGGCTGGAATACTAAATGACAGTATACCAGGACCACACATTTTGCCACCACGCCTCAAAGCTGCAGAGTATCTGCGGTTTCTGCGCTATGTTTTACCTGACATGTTGGATGATGTCAGTCTTTATTTTTTGCGCGTCATTGTGGTTCCTGTGTGATGGAGCTCCATCTCGCTACGCCCTCTGTGTTCGTGACCACCTGAACAATGCATTTGGACAGCATTGGACAGGACGGGGTGGTCCCATTGCCTGGCCACCACATTCCCCCGACCTCTCGCCTTTTGACTTCTACCTTTAGGGCCATATGAAGTCCCTTGTATACACCACTCCTGTACATACCAGGGATGAACTGGTGGTCAGGATACATGCTGCGTTTCATACCATCGGAAACACATCAGCTGTCTTTGGCTATGTGCGACGCAACATATCACGGCGCTGCACTGCATGTATCGTGTGGCGGAGGACATTTTGAACAGCACACGTAATGGGTACACATTACTGAATAAACCAAAGTGGTAATACAGATACACATGTGTCGTAATTGACATCCGACACCATCCCCGCCAGGTTGCATACCTACCCTTGTTCATTTGTTGCACCATTTTCTGGTATAAGGATGCATTTCCGGACATAGGTTCCTTGATCAAATATGTTCCAAACATGCACATCTACCATCCCTATCCATTTGTAAGACTTATTCCTGGCCATCTTGTATAGCTTCAGACCCAGGTACCTTATATGACAGACTTACTTTTTTCAGTATAGCTTCCAAGCATCCAAATAGTCATCAGAGGTATTTCTTTCTCAACTGCTAGTTTAACCTGTTCAAGAGCAGGGCAAGAAACTATTAGCAGGCAAAATATGACAAATTGTGTGAAAAAAAGTAAATACTAGACATAACCAGAACCACAATGTAATACTATTTCCACAGTGTATCAACATATATAAAAAAATAATAATAATAAAACAGTCAATTTATAAAAGGGAAATGTAAGGTGCTGTAGCTTACAAATAGGCTTTTATTTATCTAATTGCAAATAATAATATATAATATTTGAGTAGTACAGTTATGAACACTGTGAATGTTATATAGTATGGTAACTGTACACTTTGTGTACAATTCATGGAGCTGCTGAAATTATTGCATTAAATTATGCCGGTAGTGTGTGTAACTTGGGGACCTGGCCCTCGTCATCAAGCGCTATCTCCTCAAAGAGTGAACACTGCATATTTTTTGTTTTACTCTGCAGTTCGATTCATTACATAAATAATTGCATAAAAATATGCAATCATTACATTTAATAATTAAAAATTTGACAAATGTATGAAATATATAGACTTATATTGAAGTTCCTACGTCTTGAAATCCTGGGTCAATTGACTGAACAAACCTACCTTACTTCAGCAGATTACTTTTTATAATTGCTTTATGTTATCAAACAAGCATACAGTCATAAAGCGATGAAAAACATTGGCTGCATTTAATTTGAGAAAGCAGTTTAAGAAAGGTAAAATCAGTGTGCAGGCTCAGTAGAGGCTGGAACTTAGCAGCATCTGTGAATTATATGAATAGTGTGAGATTTAGTGTTTGTTAAGAGACTGACTTTTTTATTGATGTAACAAAATTATACAATAGCTTGGTAGAAATTTGGCGAGAAATCTCTTGACCTTACACAATACTGCCTAAATTAATTTCTAGTGTTTTTGACCATTTTCCATTAGAAACCATGTATAGACTGTGGAGATGGCTGTTTCAGAAAGTAAATCCACATCTAACCTCCTACAATACTTGGGCTCCACATAGTGACATTAGTCCATTAACTTTCAGATTTACTCTTGTAACTGTCCATTTGGAAGTGTTGTTACTCATATAATCTTCGAATTCACATTACAAATTAAAAAACTTAACCATAACTAACAATAGAAAATTGAAGGTGGAGTTACAATATCCATTGCATCCGTCAGTTGTCCTCCAATCTACACACCAACAGTCCGTCTGAAAATCTAGTGATTCACAACAATCTGTCATCTGTCCGTTGTCATTTGTTAAATTTGAAATGTACCAATGTACATACAAAATGTCTGTGTGACACAATACATTCCCCTTAAGTTTGCTTATTTTATAGCTTTATTAATTTATCTATGGCTGCTAATAATTGAAAACACTGCTTTTCACTACCATGAAATTTTGTGAGCATAATATTTACTAATAAAATTATTTATGTTTGAGTTAGTATTTTATTTTTCCCGTATGCAAAAATTATCATATTTTAAAGTTATAAATCTGCAGTAATACACACTAAAATAATAAAATAAAACAAACATCACAGTCTTCTTATTAAAATAAAACCCACTGAAACAATCACCACCATCTCAAACAAAGCTGTGCTTTTATCCATCATGCGTCAAAAGTTGGAGCTTGCCAAGCTTTTAATGGCTAGGCAAATGATTGTAACTCCAACTTTAAGTAACAACTGAAGAACACTGTATTGTAATTATAAATATGATATCCATTATATTTATTAGACATGTTCCGTCATCTATATGTAAGCTATGAACACACACATTCATATATATTTTTTATACACACACACACACTTTTTTTTGTGCTTGTTGCAGCTATCTTGCATGTGGCTGATTGGAATGTGGTCATAGCAGACTGGAAAAATGTGTGCCCTAGCTGTACATTTCAAGAGACAGCCCGTCATGTTGACAGAGTTGGTAAAGCAGTAGCAAAGTTCCTTATAAAACTATTCTCGCTCCCATATACCAACTCACAAACTCTCATAATTGTTGGGATAGATTATGGTGCACAAATTGCTGGTGTGGCTGCAAACAGAGTGAACCTGAAGTATCAGATTCCAACAATCATAGGTATTATACTTTTCTGTACAATTATTATAATTTACTTTGCTATACATATATTTAATTTAAAGAGGTAAATTAATCATGTACGTTCTGTCATTGGTTATGAAAAGTATTACTTACAACTATGTAACTTTTTAATGTGATATTTAATTTATTGAAGAATAATATGTGACATACTTCATTGTTGATGAAAAAAAGTACCCGTTTACTAAAGGTATGCTACTTGTTGCTGTGCATTTAAAATGTACTGACATGCAAATATATCATATTGTTGCAAGCCCCTTTTCTTCAATACCTAAAACATCGTTGTCTGGAAGGCTGCAACCTAACCTTACTTTAAACAAAAAATAGAAAAAAGGGGGGGGGGGTCGTACGTAAAACACTCTCTAACTTTCTTAATCAAATAATCAAGACGAAACAAATTGAAACCTCTCTGAGAGGTACCTAATGGGGGTAGTTGGGGTGTGTCTCCTATTATGGTCTTGAGACCTAACATGTAAGGCTAAATTATTCATTGGCACGAATGAGAAATAAAAAAAAAATAATGTGGTTAACTTTTACTCAAGACTCTCATGTTTATTTAGTTAAATTCACAACTACATGCCTTAATTTCATCATTTGAATAAAAACATTAAAATTCAGTATCAAGGTTGTATAATCAAAGCTTTTGTTTACAAATGTTAACAAGCAAAGTTGTATTTTAAAACGTGAAAGCAAGCTTCAAATTTTGCATGATAAAAAGTCAAGAAAATAAATGATTTCATAATTAAATAAAAACTGTCATGTCTCGATAACTAAAAGTGATCTACTTGGCCGTAGGCTTCACCATCTAGGTTAACTCACCCACGAGCATGCTGAGTAGTGACCACTACCACTGCCAGCAAGAGACTCCTCTTTATACTATCGAAACAGTGCTATTTAAAACCTACTAAGTACAGAAGAAGAGAGTTAAAAAAAATAAATAGAAAACATATCTGATTCTCGTAGGCCGTCACATCCTGGCTCCTGGCGCCGTCCTCCACGGCTGTCGACGTGCGATGTACCTTTCCCAAGCTCTCAACAACGACTCACATCATAACACAGTTACATCTTCTTCATAAACAGCCCGCTCGAACACGTGGATAGAAAAAATACTTTGTCGAAAGTACTTCACGTCATTGTAAACAGTCGCACAAACAAGAGCAACGTGTACCACATAAACAAGACACTCGCGTCACCTCAGGCCGGTTAACCTATGTAGTTACAAGGCTAAACTCCCCGGGGTGTCATCCGCTGCGAGGGCACAGAGACAAAAGAAGGGGAATATGAAAGGGAGAGAGGGATTAGACAGTTGGTAACAGTGGGACTAGACTCAAGGAGGCGTGAAAAAGGAGGGGGGGGAAGAGAGGACGGATGGGAACACAGCGTCCAAGGTGAGGGGAAGGGAAGGAAGACAAAAGAGAGAGTTGGGAAAGGGGGAAGAGTGGTATGATGCCTGACGTGAACAGTTACATAATCACGCTGATCTGGTGCTTACATGGTAATCATCACCTGCCTACTAGAACTGCTATCGCATGCACCAGCTGACCGGTGGTTAATCCAGCTTCAGCGAACTATGCTCTGACAAATACTAATGCCATTTTAAAGTGAAGTGCGAAGCGTAATACCACGTGCAAAGATCTCAGACGGCAAAGTTTAACAATAACTGCGCTACACAGTTGCTTCAAACGAGGTTAAAAATGACATCTACCCTCTCGCTAAACAACTCGTTACAAACAACTCCGACTAACAATGACGTGATAATTAACACACCTCATCAGAGTGAGATACAAAAATAAAGCTGCTTAAATGACCGTAGGTTGATCCAAACGAGAGAAGATAAAGAAAAAAAAAGCAATACATAAACAAGTTAATGTTCAAGCGGGAAATATAGAGATCATAAGAAAAAATAATACCCAATAAAATTTGTCACGTTAAAAAAAACGGTCTTGACAATATATTTGAGTTAATTACTGTAATAATATTTTGACAATTAGACTGTGAGTGGTAATCATGTTCATTTCCAGCAAATTATTAATATTTCATAATGGTCAGAGCTATTGAGGTATGAATAATCAAAATATTTTTAATGGAAAAAATATAGATGCTTTATCATTTGTAACATAATCACAAAAGTATTTAAAATAAGCCAACAACTAAGAATGGAGACAAAATAACAGATACGTGCATGAAAATTTATGTAATTCAATTAAATTTTTTTTTCCATGTAAGTTTCGTGGGGTTGGGATATTCCACATTTCAAGTTTTTACACGTTTAATAACAAAATTTAAGTGAAACATCAATGTATATTGACATATGAAATAGAGTAATACAATACAGTGTATACTGATAGTTTTTAACACAGTTATAACTATTTGTAAATGTAACAAAATTAATGTACAGTAGTTATAAAAATATGCTATTTGATAGCATATTAGTAATAATTTTGAAGGTTAAACTAAGTTAAAAGTTTATACGTTAATTAAATCGCAAATCTGCAAAATTGAGGGGAAAGGAAAAGTGATAATATCGTTATGACTGTGTACTACTTCAATTGTGGAGTAAGAAAAAAAGTTACTGAACAAATTTTTTTCTTCTTAGCTTGAAGTTTAAACTTCTGTTTATTCATTTACATTCAGTAACAATCGAATAACTGCTATTGGAACATTTTAGCTACTCAAATAGTATATTACATATATGTGACATTAGTGCAATATGTAATATATTGTTTATATATCCTGTCCCTCTGCACTCAATATCATCCAATGCCACATCGTGGCCCAGGAAATGTAAGCTGTGCCACACGATACTTAATTTCCAGTCCACAACATTGTCCCCTGGTTACAGTTGTCTGCGCCATTGCACACTCTCCCCCAGCTAACCTCATTCACATACTACTCTAGTCAGTTATATACTATCAATATACACACACCATGTATACAGTACATCAGTACATAAGAACTGTATAATCATAATTTAAAAATTTTACTTCTTATATATATTTGTGTGAGGTCCGTAGCCAGAAGGGGGGGGAAGGGCGGGGGAGGGGGGGGGCGAGGTTGGGCTATGTTAATTTTGCCCGACCTACTATCACAATAAGGTAGATGAATCCTAATAGGGCCTATATTGAATTGAATCCACCAAAGAAACTTTGAATTGATAATGATGATACTCGCATTGTAAGTTAATACCAAAATTTAATAAATAAAGAACAAATTTTGTGGTTAACATCATTTAAAACAGAACATCAAAACAGTAGGATACAAAACATTTGTTTACATGTGAATAATATCTAGTTGGGCATTGAACATGCATAGGTATATAAGTCGCCAAGCAAGGTTGATATTCTACGTTGTTTTCGCCGAGTTCTTAAACTACCTGCCGCAATTGCCATCATTGCTATATTTTGACAGAGAACAGTGAACATTAGAGGACATTCAGAGAACCATTTAAGCTGCCAGCAGGTGAAGACAAGATTATCTTTTTCTTTAATTCCTTCCCCTCCCCTCTCTCTCTCTGTTATGTATCATTTGAGATAGAAAACATGTAATTGTACATCACTTTATAGCATTGAATTTTTGACTTATTCATATGCAATGGTTTGGCGAGATCAATTGAGTTTGACCATGTCTCGCTATCTCCAACCTACACATCAACAATATTGTCTTACATTCTTCTTCAATTCTTCCCATGCCCTTCCACTGTCTGACTATCCACCCGGCTAGATAAGGTCACTGTAGTTTATCTATGGCTGCAAGTATGTCTGGGCTGACAAGGAATATAAGTACAGCAATATGTTTTGTAATATGTCACATGTAAATTATTTTCTGGAATATAATGGTGGAAATAAAAGCTGATTATTTGGGTGTAATTACAAATCCTTAAGGATGGAGATAAGGTTGTTTCTGAACTAGAAGCCTGTCATGAAAGAGGAAGTAGGTGGGCCAGTTTGTGAACATTTAGCATTTGATCAAAATTCCTCTTACATGAGTGGTACACATAATTAGATAGATTCAGATTCATTAAAAAATATGAACCAATTAATAGGGCTGCTTAGGGAATATTCAAAACAAATCAATTAATGTTTGTTTTGAGCTGTTTGGCATAAATACATAGATTGAATGACTGCAATATTCTGTAGCTAAACATTTCATATTTTGTTACTTTTAAATGAATTTCAACCAATTGAGAAAAAAAACTGCTGACACAGAAAACTATTTCAGAAATTGTAAGAATTCCCTAGACTCTGGCCATTGGTTTCCAATATGCGAAAAATGAGAAACTTGCGTTCAAGTCATGTTAACATTAGGGAAAAAAAAAAAAGAAAAAACTTGTGTTAGGAATTGAACAACTGTCTCGACACTGATTAATGAAAATATTTTCCAAAACCACCAATAAATTAAACATTTAGTAAAACTAATTCTGTTTTTAAATAAACTTTCTTTTTCCACAGCAACTAAATATTTCAAGAAAAATTCAAAAAGGGTATATTTTTTAGTACTGTTGCGTGTTGGCCTGGCGGCAGGCACGTTACATCATGCTGGGTGGTCAGCCCTATTAGTCAACCAGTGATGTCATGGGTTTCCGCAGCTATGAAGCAACTCGTGAGAGATGTCACTGGGTCTCCCCGATGACGCCAGTGTGAATATGTGACTATCAACAAGTACGACCGAGGTAATGTCTACTTTTAGACTTCAGGTCACCATATTTCATCAGCCATTGACGTCATTGAAGGGGCCGTATAAAAACCTCGGGACTGCACAACATGAGTTAGTCTTGTGATAGTCTTGTGGAGTCGTGACGAGTCTGTGAGGAAATCTTGTGATAGTCTTGTGGAGTTTTAGTAGTGAGTCGTGAAGATGAAGTGAGACTGAGAGTGGTGTGAGGCAGCGCCCTCGGGCGGCGTTGCCACTGGGCGACGATGGACGTCGTGTGAAGTGACAGGCCGAGAGGAGACACTGACAGCGGCGCAGAGATGAGGACCCAGTGCCTTGAGGGCGGTATCACGACAGCGTCGAGGCTGATGTAACATCGGCGGAACTGACGAGGTGTGACATCACGAGGATGGCAACACAGCAGCAATGGTCGGTGTCGAGGCTGAGTAGCATCAGCGCCCTGCAGAAGGGACAGACAACACTCAGGTTTTGTGTCGGCGCGACTGAGCTGGTGAGGTGTGGCGTCTCGAGGATGGCAACACGACAGCTGTTGTTGGTGTCGAGGCTGTGTGACGCCAGCGGACTGAAGGAAGGACGAACAACACTTGCGGTGTTGTGTTGGAGTGCTACAGAGGCAGTGAGCTTTTGAGAACAACACTGACGGTGTTGTGTCGAGGAGGGCAGTATCTGGCTACTTGAGGAGACTGTCTACCTGGTGATTCAAGAGGAGTGCTTCGAGAGATCGCTATTGGTCCTGCTCGGAGGAGGTGCTAAGCTTGTGCAGGGAGGCTGGTGAGGACATCTTGGTGATGTCAGGAAGACGTCTTGGTGATGTCGGAGTCTACTCCGAGGCTACAGGCACATACCTTCGGAGCAGTACTGGGTGAGACAAGAGGGCTTCTACTGCGGGTCAACAGGTGAAGAAGGAGGTGTGCGACGAGAATCGAACCGTAGACCTCAAGAGTGAAGACAGCAGTACACTCTGGGTGCTGCACTGTACGTGGTGAGCCATCCTCCCTTAGGACTGTTAAGGTAGTACATTATAACTATTTAAGAGACTGTTGATTGGATGTATGACCGAACTTTTATTGTGAATTGTAGTCTTTAATTGATTAATGGTAAATATTCTTGTGCTTTAATTGTCTAAGTTAATTAACGTTCTGTGGCACAGTACTAATTGTGTGCATAACTAATTGTGTTGTGAGAGTTATAATTTATTACTGTATTGTGTATTTCGTAGCTTTGTGAGCTATTAAATCCAGTACTTAATTTAACTCTTTTATTTCTAATTATAAGACCTCTATCCCAAAACAACTCATGGGAATCGCCCACACGAAAAGTTTGTGCTCCTAACTTGTAACACTAGTCAAAACTTTTCAGTTCTTATGATGGAACAAGTTGTAAAAAGGTAAGCATATCTGCGGTGATACAGAAAAACCTGGAGCAAAAATTTCCGTGTGTGCAGTAATTTAATCATAGTCTTCAAGACTTCCCTTACCTAGTTCATGAAAAGGCTGTTGTTGAAATCCTTATCAACTAATGTGCTAAAGTATAAAAGGAAGACTATATACGATCCCGATCCCTTTTTTTTTGGGTATCAATGGTCAGATCACTTCAAGATTACAATATGAAAATTTAGAATAACAGAGAAATAAACGCACTGGCATCGTGAACATAGAAAATGTGTAAAATGTGTTAAAATTCAACGCAGGGAAAGATAGATCGTTACAGCCTTACTAAATCAGAAACTGAGTTAATATATATTTTAAGTTTTCTGTACGGTACATATTTTGCGACTGAGGTCAACGTTGCCTTATATGGTATAAATGTTATTGTAATTTGTAACATAATTTTTTTTTTCTTTTAAAATCAACTGATTTCTTATTTGGTAAATTTATTGATCCACGCCTGCAAATAGTATTTTGACCCATTGGTAGATCAATTCCTCCTAGGAAAGTTTGTGCCTCCTAGAATAATTTTCTTGCTACGGACCTGACTAGTGTTGAAGATAAATTTATGTTTGCATTAATACTTAAATTTCTCCAGACAATTTTTAAATAACATTTAATAATGTCACTAAAAATTCTTTCTGGTGCAATAACAACATTTATACAATATATGTTTTAAAAATCAAATAAATCATACTATAAAAAAATTTAATCTAACATAGGAATGAAATTGCCATAAATATTCTTAGTTATGACCTAATTAATCCTTGCAAAACTTTCATTAACAGTTTGCCTCCCTCTGAATTCCATTAACACAAATCCTACCCACAACTCATTATCTAGTATTGCCTACATAAGAGGCATTGTTATGTCACCGCTGAAATCGTTGTGTGTTTTTTTTTTCAAGATTATGAAAAGTGCTTACCACTTGCATAATGAGAACCTATTTTAGTAGGTCTTACTGCGTGGCCATATCATGTGATGAAATCTTGCTTTGAACATACATGTTACCATATTTTTTCTTCTTTTAACAGCTGGATAAGAAGCTATCTGCACATTCCAGTAGCAGATAGCTTAGACAGTGGATAATCTCTCAAATAGGCAAAATCAGAGGGTCGTAATACATATCTCTGAGCTATCTGAAAGATATGTTTCAGCCAGAAAATTATCCACAGTGATAATACAGGTCCTTATAAATCTTCTATGTTGAATACAGGTCCTTGTAAATCTTCTATATTGTTACGGAAAGTTGCAGTGAAATACTCGAGTCAAGCTCGCATCCAGTTCTCTCACATTTGGATTACAGAAGTGTTTAAATGTACAAATTTTGTCTAAGATCATGATTAAGTGCAACCCCCTGCCATAATAATTTTAAAATGTAACAACTTACTGCAAACAAATCCAAATTGATACCTCAAGTTTGTATTTAAATAGCACATTTTATGAAAATATGCAACGTAAATGCCGGAAATAAATATGTTTTTGTTTTAATAAATTCCTCCACGCTCCTACGTTTTGCATATCAGAGGCAATAATTCAGTTGACACTATCAATATGCTTAATAGACACATGACTTAATTTCATGCTGTAGAATATAACACATTTTGAAACTTGCAATTTAGTGAATGATATACCTAGCATATTTCAAAATAAAAAATTATAATCTATCTTACATATATACCATGTTACTTTAACCATCAGCCCATACATATCCAGACCTGTACAGTTTGGAGATCTTTTACTAGCTTAAAGTTTTTATAATAAATATTTCTTTTGTTGATAAGTCACTGAACACTCAAAAATACTTTATAATTAAGGAAATGTGGATATGAGAATTGAGCTGCATTCAAATGTATGTTGATGTTGTTCCTTACCATTAAGGATAACTATTTTCATCTACAAAAACTTTATTTCACTAAAATAAATAACAAAAATTATAACGGTGGTGCATTTGTCAGAAAAAAAATTTGACTCTGAACTGAAATAACCATTAAGAATTCCAAATAGGATAACAGTGAAAATCCTCCTCTGTCTTTCCTTTAAATAAACTTAAGAAGTAAGGTGTTTAGTGAAGAAAGAGTTTCATCTCTTGAAAGAACAATATTCTTATGAACATTTTTACGTTTTGTTGGCAATACATTACTAACATAACATAGTTAATACCTATTTTTTAATTTGATGACGATAAAAGTGTTTGATGTAATATATTATTTTCAAAGCATTGGATCCAGTTCTGACCCACTTCACAACAAAACCAAAGAAGTCTCGCTTGGATGATAGTGATGCACTGTTAGTGATGTCAGTTCACACAGCTGATGTCACTGTGGATTTACGAAAACGCAGTCGTATTGGCCATGTGAACTTCTACCCCAATGGTGGCCAGGCCCCTCAACCTAGTTGCAGGAATGTCACATGGCACGGTAAGTGTATTGCTGATATAATTTTTGTTAATTATCTTTCTCCAGATGTGAAAGTGCCTTGGTATAATTTAATAATTTATTTATCACTTAATCATTAAAATATATTTGTCAGCAAGTCCTGCTATGAAGTTTATAATATATAAAGTTGTTACTGGTGTGTGACAAGGGTCACTGTGGTGTAGTGGTCATCAGCCCACTAACCTCCTACCATGGTGATCCAGGTTCGATTCCCAGTGAGGTTACGTGGGAAATATGGCAGAACTGCTGTTGGTTGCCAGGGTTTTTTCAGGGTTCTCCAGTTGCATTATTTCACTTCTCCAGCATAGAATTTAACTTCATGTTGATCTCTTCAGGGCTTGGTAGATGCTTACAGTGCTATTCAGAAGTTTGTCAAATCTGCATTGTGTCAAGCTTTACCTTCAGGTAACTCCCTCATGTGGTACTTATTGTGATATTATCGGACTATATTTAGTAAACTATAACACTGCCAGTGCCTTTATTGAATTAATTTTCTCATAGTCAAACACTTTATACTGCACGAATACAACAGCAAGAGATAAGTTTCAAATTAAATATAATGTGAAATACATACAAAATTCTGCTGAAGAATTTAACAAGTACCTAGAGAAGTGTTCTCCAAAAATATTCTTTGCACAATTACATAACAAATTTTAAACAATTTTCTTTAAGTTGAAATAAAAATACAAAACCAGTTAACTAAATGAATATATGATTCATTTTGTGGAGTGTAAATTTTAGCAATGAAAAATAAAAATTTATTTTAAAAAGATGTCTAATGTATGTTCAAGTCAAGATTTTCAACTTTTATTTATTATTTGTTAAAAATACTTTATTGTAGCATAGCTGGAAATGTCAGATTTTTTTTACATAACACAAATTTTCTAACTCAGTTTTATGATATTGCTAAAAAATTATTCTGCCAGAATTTGCCATGTTTACAAAGTACTGATTTTGTACATGTATGTAAGCATGAATCAAGATTTTAATGAATGTGAACATAAAGACGCTAATAAGTATCCTAAATTAAAATAACACAAGTAATGGTACTCAGGGGTTAATACTTGCTGATGGAAATAATATGTAGGACAATTAACCCTTAAGCTACCTAACTGTGACATTTGCTGGTTGGCTCATCACTTTTGGATGATGAAATTTTACAACATTGTGGGCTAACAGGCTGTGTATTATTATTAGTGATGATAAGAGGATAAGATGAGAAATCTAAACACTGCAGGTGCAAGATTTATGTTGATGTTTAGGAACTGCTTCAATGTCAAGAAGAACTATTGAGCTAATTCCCACAATGCAGAATTGATATGTTGGAAGCTATGTGAGTTTAAGGAAACGTCTCAATCATTTCTTTAATGTTTTATAGTTTTCACTTGAACAGCTCATTTGTAGGACTAAAGGATGCTTCTTTTGAGATTGCCAGTAATTTTCTTACTTATAAAATATTAGGTTTCAAAATATTTTCTATTTTTTTTTTTTTAAGATGAGAAAATAATGTAAAACATTAACACCTACAGCTTTCTGCTTCTTGAAGCATTAATCAGAAGTGTGGCCAGAGTACAGGTGAAGGGTGGTCACATTCCTAGATGAACTATTTTAAACATTATACACCAGGTAAAACACAGATGCTGTATATATATGACAGTTCCTTTATTAAAACTTATCTTGTATAATATAATAACACTACATGTACAGAGGTTAATTAATTACATTGAAGGAGACAAATGTCTTTTAAAACCTGACGTACGGATTGTTATGCACATACCTTGATCATCTTAGTGGTAGGATTATGGCACCAGTTCCAAGGCTATAACAGGCTTACTATATATTGTATGAAAATGAAGTTGTTTGTATTTTAACTAGAGACACATGGGCACATTTAAGATAGAACTAAAAGGAATGCACCTCCTACCAAACTGTCAAAATAATTCAAACATAACTTTTTCACAAAATATGATTATGTAACATGTTACTGTATTACGTGTTCTTTACAAAATATGATAGAAATATTATGTGTAACAGCTTGTGAAAGAAATAATTATTTATTTAAACCGTATAAATTTAGACACTCCCAAAAATATATGGTATACTCGTCCAGCTAAATAACAGTAAAATTCACTTCCTAACTAAAGCAGAGTTCTTAAAATCCTTCAAACTTAATGCCTAGTATTTCTCTTATACTATGCAAGTATAGCATCCCAGAATATGTCAGTATGGTCATACAGCAGAACCCCACAGTTACAACCCATTTCATTATGACCACTCCATTTTTACAAACAGCTTTTGAGAAACTTGTTACATCCTAACCAGATCGCGTCCAATATAAACCATTCGGTACCGCCGCCATTGCTTCACTGCCTACAACAACAACCTGTCTACCCAACATCCAGTGTGTCCAACCTAACATGGTCCAAAATACCTTTACCCTTCACATACACAAACACTATAATACATAACATATCTTTCCTCTTGACTTGTTACATCACATAATCAGTCAGTCTACTGGGTGCCAGTCTGATTCTCCCAGAAGTTCACCCTGCTGTTATGGCCTGCTGCTGTTGCGGGTGCTGATATCCTTCTTCTACCTGCAGATCAAATCCTCTGAACGGCTCCTCATCTTCTTCTCCAGGTGTCATCTGCCCTTGTGGTGTCCTTGCAGAATTCTCATTGCTTGCCCTAACAGGCTCATTCTCTGGTGCTCCTTCAATCACCTTGCTCCTCGTCTCTGGTCCTGAAGGTCTCACTCTCTTTAAAATCTGGTCAATGTGGCATCTGCATGTCTGACCATTACTATCTGACACAACATACGTTAATGGTCCTTCCGTTGCCTTTACCACACCTGGGCACCATTTCTTCCCTTCCTTATACAGCCGATACAACATCTGGTCTCCCACTGCTAAAGTTCTCACCCGTTCCGGACATCTCCACTTTTGCTGGTTCTCCTGCTCCCTTGGCTTGATTTGGTCCAGTGTTGTGCGTAGTTCTCTACCCATCAGCATTCCTGCTGGAGACCTGTTGGTGGCTGTACTTGGCGTAGTACGCAAAGCAAATAGCAAACGAGCCAATTTTGTCTGCCAGTCTCCCCCTAACTGTTTCTTTAATCTGCCCTTAATGGTCTGCATCATTCTCTCTGCCTGCCTATTGGTAGATGGATGGAATGGCGTTCTAATCAATCGTATTCCATTTCTAGAAAGGAAAGTTTTCATCTCCTCCGACGTGAACGCTGTACCATTGTCAGAGACAATACAATGTGGCAGGCCGTGAGAGCTGAATATATCTCTCAGTTCTCTAATGACAGATGCCGAGGTCATTGAGTTTATCTTTCTCACTTCTGGCCACTTTGAATAAGAATCCACCACTATGAGGAACACTTGCCCTTGGAAAGGACCAAAAAAATCCATATGCACTCTCACCAAAGGTTTTGTTTCTGGAACCCAAGTGCTGCCTTTCACTTGGGGGGGATTGGCCAACTGCTGCTGGCATTGCACACACTGACCGACTGCCCATTCAATATCAACATCCATTTTGGGCTACCACATGTAGCTGCGAGCTAACGCTTTGGACCTCACGATTCCAACATAGGCTGCATGGAGTACTTGCAGAAGCTGTGCTCTTAGAGATGATGGGATAGTCACCCTATTCCCCCACAACACACATCCTTTGTACACAGACAACTAATCCTTGTGCACAAAGTATGGGTGGAGCTCCGCTGGGACTTTATCATTCGTCCAACCCTGACACGTACGATGTTTCACCTCAGCATATATGGGGTCTTCTTCCGTTTCTCGTGTAATTTTATTAGCCTCCACAGGTAGCTCTGGCAGTGCTTCCAGCATCAAAACATCTCCAACCACTGGGAGGTTGAAATTCTCTGACTGCAAGGGCAACCTACTTAATGCACCAGCATGACTGATTTTGGTGCCTGCTCTGTACTCTAAGTGATAGTCAAATATGGCGAGCCAGAGACTACAACGTAATAACCTAGGGGATAGGATATCTGGTGTCTGTCTGGATGGATCGAGCAGACGTAACAAAGGCTTGTGGTCACTAACAATTGTAAAATGTCGTGCCGTCACGTACTGTCAGAATTTAGTTACTCCAAACATAATGGCTAAAGGTTCTTTGTCTAGTTGGGAATAGTTCCTTTCCTGCTTATGCAAGGTTCTAGACCGAAATGCAACTGGTGCTTCTCTACCATCTTGGTGCTTCTCTACAATCTTCCATCACATGGGCTAGCACTGCTCCCACACCATATTCTGATGCGTCACAAGTCAACATAAGTGGCTTTTGTGGGTCATAGTGTGTGAGCACCATGTTTGACTGGCTCAATGACTTTGCTTGTTGGAAGGCCTCCTCATGCTTTTGGGTCCACTCCCACGCTTCCCAAAATCCAATCTCTTCACCTATTACCACTAGGGTGCTTGTGTCAGATGAGTGTCCTCACCTCTTACCATTACTGTGCTTGTGTCAGGTGAGTCTCCTTGCCTCTTACTATTGAGGTGCTTGTTGAATGAATGCAGTCTCTACCATTGGGATGCTTGTGCCAGGATAATCTCCTCATATCTCACCATTGGAGTGCTTGTATCAGGTGAGTCTCCTCACCTCTAACTACTTGAGTGTGTATACGAGAAAAGTTACCTTGCATCTCACAATTAGGGTGCGTGAGTCAGGTGAGTCTCCTTGTATCTCACAAGTCTCACCAATAGGGGGTTGTGTAAGGAGAGTCTCCTTGCATCTCAACATTGGAATGATTGTGTCAAACAAGTCTGCTTGCATTTGACCATTAGAGTGCTTGTTTCAAATAAGTCCCATTGCATCTCACCATTGGGGTGTTTGTATCAGGTGAATATCCTCACCTTTCACCACTAGGATGCTAGTGTCAGGTGGTACTCCTTGCCTTTCTTGATTGCTGTGCTTGTATCAGGTGAGTCCTCTCACCTATACTGGGGTGCTTGTGTCAGGCAAGTCTCCACACCCTCTCATCATTAGGGTGCTTGTGTTAGGTAAGTCTCCTTACCTCTCACCATTAGGGTGCTTGCTTATGCCACCTGTGTCTCCTTGATCTCACCATTATGGTGCTTCTGTCAAGTGTTTCTCTTAAATCTCACCATTGGGGTCCTTGTGTTAGATGAGTTCTCCTTGTATCTCACAAATCTCACCATTGGGGGTGCTTGTGTCTAGTGAGTTTCCTCACATCTCACCATTAGAGTGCTTGAGTCAGGTGAGTTTCCTTGTATCTCACCAATCTCACCATTAGGGGTGCTTGTATCAGGTAATCCTCCTTGTATCTCACCAATCTCTCCATTAGGGTTGCTTGTGTCTGGTGAGTTTTCTTGCATCTCACTATGGGAGTGTTTGTGTGAGGTGAGTCTCCTCACCCTCTGACTATTAGAGTGCTTATGTCAAGTAAGTCTGCTCACCTCTCACTACTTGAGTGCTTGTCTGAGGTGAGTCCCCTCACATCTCACCATCAGAATGCTTGAGTCAGGTGAGACTCATCGTATCTTTCCATTGGGTTGCTTGTGTCAGGCGAGTCTCCTAGCATCTTATTATTGGAGTGGTTGTGTCAGGTGAGTCTCCTCACCCTCTGACCATCAGGGTGCTTGTGTCAGGTGAGTCTCCTCATCCTCTGACCATTAGTGTGCTTGTGTGAGATGAATTTCCTCTCACCATTAAAGTTCATGTGTGAGGCAAGTCCCCTCGCATTTCACCATTAGGGTACTTGAGTGAGGTGATCGTATCTCACCATGGGGCTACTAGTATAGCAGATACAGTTCACCATTGAGATGCTTGTATCAGGTGAGTCTACTCATCACTTGATGTGTCTCCTCACCACCATTAGGGTTCTTGTGTCAGGTGAGTCCCTTTGCCTATTACAGTTACGATACTTGTGCTCAAATTCACACTCTCCATTTTCTTGGCAAAGTGCAAACAAAAGATAAACGTATTGAAAACTGTCTCTAATACTGTTTTTCAAGTATTCCCAGTAGAACTCAAGAGGGGCTACAGTGGATAACTTCTTTAACCACTCTAAGCAGCCTTGTACACTAATTCACTTCCCAAGGAGAATGTTTAGCAAAGTACATACACTTTGAGCAAAATGCACTTCAGCTCCATCTTGCTGAAACCCTACATTGCCAAATTCAACCCCAGCAATAGTTTATATTGCAGGTATTAGGTCATTGTTCAACAAATTTACATATGTTTCGTGTGTCGAATTACACTCAATGAAGAACTGTCCTATAAAATGATTGCGCAAGTCTAACATTCTCTTGTTGGGAACCTGCATTTGACATTCCCTTCACCCAATTGTGATTCTCAGGCCTAATACATTATGTTGTGCTAGTTGACAGGGCTGCTCAGCTGAAAGCTAGGTTCATCAAAGAAAGTAGTCCCAAAGTTTACTCACAATATTCAAGTCTGTGATCACAGTCATCTTCAATGAGTTCTTATAAGTAGTAATTTTATTTGGTTGGCATCATAATGATAAAATTTCATTACTCAGACAAAAGATATTTTAACTATTTTGGTTTTTCTAGGTACTATCAGATTTTATATATTGTTACAAGTTTGAGAGCACAAACTTTATATGTGGGCAATTCCCATGAGTTCTTTGGGATCGAGGTCTTATAATTACAAATAAAAGAGTTAAATTAAGTACTGGATTTAATAGCTCACAAAGCTACGAAATACACAAAACAGTAATCAACTAGAACTCTCACAACACAATTAGTTATGCACACAATTACTCCTGTGTCACAGACACGTTAATTAACTTTGACAATTAAAGCACAAGAAAAGTCTACCATCAATTAATTAA
>PNEQ01132942.1:0-13637 GCA_003012365.1 Medauroidea extradentata | reverse complement strand
GGGTCTTCTGTTCGACTCCCGTCGCGCACCTCCTCTTCGCCTGTCAGCCCGCCGCAGCAGTCCTCTTGTATCGCCAAACACTGCTCCGAAGGTAGCCCCCTGCCGCCTCACAGTAGACTTTGACGTCACCAAGATGTCTTCACTAGTCTCTCTCCACAGGCGTAGCACCTTCCTCTAGCACTACCAATAGCCAACTCTCCTCAAATGTGCCGATTATGTGCTTTTATACTAGCCCAGACAGTCGGGTGTTCCCCGCATTACAGGGGTCTAAAAATAGATATTTAATCATGTTTCGGATGTGCTTGTAGTCACGTCGGCCGCCCTCGAAGGGTTAAGACGCAGTTGGGACAGGTATCTATGACGTAGTTTCGGCGGGATTCCCACTACCCAGCATCATGAGACAGATTATCCTTTCCCTCTCCAGCAACACCATAGTTGACAGCACAAGAGCAGTAACAAATTTCTACTAGGCCTTCAGAATACCATTTCTATTCAAGTGATGGCCTTGGATGTTTGTAATGCAGGGTACATTCATAACTGCATTTGACTGCCAGACAGTACGTACTCAACTAATGCACTTAACAGAACTAGTTGTTTCAAATGTTCTGTAGTAAATTAACGCTGGTCTTGTTATCTAAATATATTTTGTAGGAACTAAGTATGTCATTGTACTTATGTAATGTAATATAGTCTTTGTTTAAATTTAACAAACTCATTTTAGAATTATCTAAACCAGTTCACAAATCACTTTTACTGTGCATTTAAATTATGGACTGTTTTAAGATTTTTAAGTTTTCCTGCACCATCCCTTGGGAAAAGAAGTTTGGGGAAGATAGGTATCCTTGGATAGCTTCCGCTAGATCACTGAACATGTATTGCAGAGATGTGTATTTCTCTAGAATTGTAGCAAATGTTTTCTTTTCCTTCTTTCTTTTTTCAATTGTAGCACCATATAATGCAAGTTTAAAAAAAAAAACGTGAATAACACCACATGATTTGTGGCAAGGCTAACTCTACCTGAATCATGAACCTGAAAGGCACAGGCTCTCACCTAATGTAAGCACCCAAATGAAACAAAACACTGCCATTATCACGTCATTGATTTCGTTAATGGTTAAAAAGTTTTTTTTTTTTTTTTTTAAGTGCATATGCCTGCCTTCATATTTGTCCCTGCTCCACACCCCTAAAGGATGGATGAGGGAACGACTTTAAAATTTGATAGCTTTTTGAAAACACATCATAAACATAGTTTTTCAATGCTTTGAATATTTTTATAGATAATTGATGGTTCTAGGACTCTTGGACAAGCTCTCAAATAAAACTCCTTCACATATTTTTGTTTATTCAATCAAAAATCTCATGCTTAAATCATTTAAATGTCTATTAATTACACACAACTTTACAAAAGTTATCTATAAAAATTATTATAATTTACACTTATGTACACAACAATGACTGTGTAATTAAAAACCATATGAGCCTGTAGATAAGAGCAAAGGCTATTTTAAAATAGCTTTGAAAATAAATGTGACATTAAATAAATGAAAACTTACATATAAAATGTGGTGAGACATGTTCAACCTGTATTATGCTGCATACAAAGTTTACGGATTACTTCATTTTCAAAAAGACCACTCCCTCATATATTCATGATGGTGGTAACATGAAACAAACAAAGTTATTGGTAAACCCAAACTCCAGAAGCATCCTGTACATTACTGTGCTCCCCTCCTACATTTGTAAGCTTGGTGCGAAAGGTTACACAGATATTAAACACTTGAGTAATACAAAAGAATATGTTGATATTTTATGCATCATTGCTAACGAATAGGTTAAAAGTGGAAAACGGGATATGACAAAAATGTAACCTTACATCATACATTCTGATAAATAACCACAATTTTATATTAATTTAATTTAAAACCATGAGCATATTGTATAAAAACTCTAATTCTAGGCTTAATACTTAACAATTTACATACCCACACATACCAAAAGAACTAATGATTCAGAAACCTGCTGAAAGCCAATACAGAACTAAATTGTGGTATGATAAAACATTAACACCAAGTTCAGTCAATATGTTTAGGTAATAACTATGAATCAAATGTTTGTTTCATTACGTTACTCTAGATTGTAAGTCCAATAAGTTACATTATGCCACCTTGCTCTGTCACAATTTCATAAAACAATCAGAATATTCTCATTGTTTTCTTCCCCATGCTCTCAGCATCATTACCTATGATAGATTTAATGGTTCAGGAAGTTTCTCACCACTTTTTTCCCTTCCTCCAGTTGCCTTGAATCTGTTTAGGTCCAGACCCTGGTACCTTATATGACAGACCTACTTTTTGCAGCATAGCTTCCAAGTCTCCAAAACATCATCAGAGCTATTTCTTTCCCACCTGCTCATTTATCCTGCTCAAGAGCAGTGCAAGCAATTATTAGCAGGCAAATTATGACAAATTGTGTGGCAAAAAAGTAAATACTAGACACAATCAGTACCACAATGTGATACTATATCCACAGTGTATCAAAATATCAAACAAAAAATAATACAAAAAATACTGTAAATTTATAAAAGGAAAAAGTGAGGTGCTGTAGGTTAAAAATTCGATTTTATTTATCTTATTGTAAATACTAATATATTATATTTGAGCAGAAATTTTGAATATTGTTTATGTTATATAGTATGGTAACCATACACTTTGTGTACAATTCATAGAACTGCTGAAATTAGTGCCTGAAATTATGCCAGTAGTATGTAACTTGGGGACCTGGCCATCTTCATCGAGCGCTATCTCATCAAAAAGTGAACACTGCGTATTTTGTGATTTACTCTGCAGTTCGATTTTTTACATAGTTAATTGCGTAAAAATACGCAACCATTACATTTAGTAAAAAATTTGATGAATGTATGAAATATATAGGCTTATTTTGAAATTCCAACATCTTGAAACCCTGAATTTCTTGCAAGCATACCTGGCTGCTAACCTCTGGTGAACAAGAAATCCTGGTCACTTGACTGAACAAACCTATCTTACTTCAGCAGGTTATTTTTTATAATTGCTTTAAGTTATCAAACAAGCACACAGTCATAAAGCGATGAAAAACGTTGGCTGCATTTAATTTGAGATAGTTTAAGAAAGGTAAAATCAGTCAATCAGCCAATACAGAACTGAATTTTGGTATGATAAAACATTAACACCAAGGTCAGTCAATAAGATTAGGTAACAATTATGAATCAAATGTCTGTTTCATTATATTGCTTATATCCTCCATTACAGTAATACTCTTTTTTTTACGTGGTCTTTACATCTCATTGATAGAACATTAACATCAAGATCAGTCAATAAGTTTAGGTAAATAAATAACAATAAAAATATTTACATATTTCCCATTACTATCATAATCAATGCACATTCAAATTCTTAAAACTATATTAATACTAACTTGCTGAAGTTGCAAAAAAAATTAATAATAATAAATGTTGTATGAGGAAGATACCCAGAGGTAGTGATGGGCTGAATCGAATGAAATGTCTTGAGATAATTGATTATTCTGTTCTCTCGAATATCTCGAGACATTTTGTAGATAGTTCGAAATATATCACATATTTTGCAACAATATTTCGTTAGGCAGAAATTGACTGTGTTCCCGAGAGAAAATGTGCTTGAGATAAAATGTGAGTGAATGAATTATAATGGAATAAAATGTGAATTAACAATTTAAATTAAAAGCAATGTGAATGAATAATTATAGCAAAACAAAACTTCTGAATGAATTAATTACACCAAAATAAGTTGGAAATAAATTGAAATGTTTTGATTTTTGGTCAGCCAAAATTCAAATTTTTGGTGTTTAAAATTTCACCTCAGGTAGGTTTACCTGTGTCGAAATCTCAACCGATGGAATCTCGAAGAACAACTAAAACTTATACTGTAATTTAATATAAATATAATACTAGTAAAGAATGCACTATGGATGTAATATTTAGCAAACTATCGTGTTTGCTGGTTTCCTGGAATTTTAAAACCTTGAATAGCATTATCAAATCCTGGTAGTCTGCAAAACCTTGTCGCGTGACTGATATAACCTACCCTACTTCCAAAGAGTGAATTTCCATAAGCATATACCTTAAGTTACACAGTTTTTACTTGGGGACATATCTAGTCTTCTCGTAAACATTCAATTTGTTTAACTTCTGTAAAAGAGCAGGTGCAAGACATTCACTAGTGAGTGACTTACCATCTATCTTGTGCAAAGAACTCTTTACAGTTTATTACGAAGAATGGAAGAGCAGTGGCCGACAAAACGAACGGGTATTTTCGTCCGTCTACATGTCATGTTGGAAATAATTTAAACTGCACTTATATTGTATAATTAATTAAGCTGATAGTTTCTCACGAGCTTCTTTGCATAGTTTTGGGATTTTAAGATGGAAGAAAAATTCTATTTGGAAGTGTGTAATGGGGCTCCAATTTTTTTATATTTTAATAATTACTAAATTCAAGATAGTCAGCGAGACGAATAAGATAATGATATAAGATACTCAACAAAAGGAAGGATGATCATGTTACCGTGATAGCCATAAAGATGTCTGAGGTAATAAATATTCTTTGTCGGCAACCAAAACATTACTCCATTGTTTCAGGTTACACCTTATCACGCATGAAATTTAAGATACTCGCACCTCCTCTTTCCTTCTTTTCTTCATACTGTCTAGATAAAAAGCCAACGGGATAAAAGAAATGGCTAAGGAAACAATGATTTCGCTCGCCATCTTTCCGAGAGATAATTTCAAAATAATCATTCAATTATTTTACTCAACGATCGAGTGATCGCTCAATTCATAAAATTTCTCAATTCAGTCCATCACTACCCAGGGGGCTAGGGTATCGCACCCCAAATGCAGATTTTGTGAATGGGAGTGGAGCCCTATGATAGAGGAGCACCGGAATGAGAAGGACGGGGGAAATTGGAGATCCCCGAGAAAACCTGCCAGCCAGCGACATCGTCCAGTAGGATTCTCACATGTGAAAATCAGAGGACTGACCCCGCTGGGAATCGAACCCAAATATCCTATCCGAGTGGTCTGACCAGTCGACCAACATAGCCCCCACTGATTTCGCTAATAAATCTACAGTACATAAACAAATTATCTGCAAAACACTTTAAACTTTCATGCTGTCAAAAATGGTAGAGTCCATTTAGAGCCCACAAACTATCAAATGTGGACACAGTTGATAAGAGTGACAGATGTCAAAACAATTATAAGTCTCTTGCTAAGTGATTTGCAACACCTGACCAACTGCTGCAATACTGTTTCACATTTTCAAATATCAACCTTTGGCTAGTACTAAATAATTTTAAACCTCCAAACATTTTACCATAGTTAAGTCCAGTGCTGTTGATTTCCAACGACTTGACCTTACCTTCCAAGCCAATGCCCAAAAAACATATAATTTAAAAGCTCTGTAATACCTTAATGAATATGTAAACCATTGTGTACACTATCGAAAGGTTCAATATATAGACAATTAGAAACAGTTTCGCAGCACCTTGTCAGATTTTATGAAATACTTGGCTAGAACTTGATTACCTTCTCAAATAATACATAATTTCACAACTGATTTGTGAAGCCTAAAGGGCATTTTATCTGTATACTCATCTGCTGTGATTCCATTTGTGCAAGTTTTTTTTTTTTCATAAGTATTGGGTGCATGTAATATCTCTCTCCCTTTATCACATGGCCAAGGGAGTCTTATGCACTTTTTCCTATAGTCTACAGTATAAGCTTGATTGATTTTGTCATTTCTCTTCAGAAAATTGTCTGGCAACTCCACTGTGTTGATCTTTTAACCATTCTGACTTTCTGGAAAAACAGATTCTCTGCAATCCTGTTTAAGATGCTCTTCTCAGGCGAAAAATATCAAAACTAAGCAAACTTACACTGTACGGACTATATGTGACATTTAATAGCATGTACCATAAAGGTGGTGCATAGCTAGTATCATCAGCATCAGACAGACATAATGCATGTGCTCTTCCCACAATCTAGACCAGATGATAATACTGTCTAGACCAGGTGATAATATTGTCTATTCAGACAGTCAAAAATCTCCTTTATAGGTGCCGGCCTCCGTAGCATAATCGGTTAGGCACTGGTCTAATATGTGAGAGGTTCTGGGTTTGAATCCTGGCTAGGGTATGGATGTTGTGTTGTCTTTTCACCTCACTTCACCCTCATCGGCTCTTAAGACCTCATTATTCACGGGCCATAAACCCTTTCACCTCACCCTTCACAGGCATCTTGTGCTGTAGCCATCACGGGTTGAAATGTCAAAGAAACACACTTGAGTACGAAGGGCACTGCTAGGAACTTGAAATGTCTATTTTGTGGGGTAAACACTGTTTTTTTCTTATCATTTGGTCTGTTTGAAAACTGTTAGTAGTTTATTTACAGATTTAGTAAGAAAAACATATGGACCTTTTAACGCCGCCTCTTCTACATAGATGTGGTGGCAGTGGTGCTCTCTGTGTTACTGCATTCAAATGTGTCAAATCAATGCAAACACATAAGCTGCTGTCCTGGCGATTCATCACGATACAGGCATAGAAACAACTTCTAGTGTACTCAGTCGTGCTCTCAACTAGCACGTCCACAACTGGTACAATACTGCTAATTAAGTTCTGCAGCTGTAGTTGAATGTAGTACTTCCAAGAAGACAAACATATCTTGACACTTACTTTTCACCTGGTTCAAAGATCCCCATAACACTTGAACACTTTGTTTACAATGTTCAGTAAATAAATACCCTTGAAAGCAGCGTCACACTGAGCATAGATGGCGCATTCTTCTCTGGTGCTAAAGTGCACGTGGAACTCAGCCATCTCAATTACATTCTTCTGCTGTTCTAGCCACGTCTGGCCAATGATGCATCTGTGCATAGGTCATCAAACACAACAGCAAGCATGGTTTACATCAGGTCAACCAGGCAGACGGTCATCTCTGCTTTCACTTGGGGGATTCCAGTGTTTGATGGTTTGTGGGCCCACCTAGAGTTGTCCAGCAGGCATCAGTGCAGGCTGCACTACCTCATTCAGATCCTTGCAACTGGACATTGCATACTGGGAAGTGGCTTAGCCAGCGGTAGGTTCCCACAGAGCACACTATGCTGTGGGTGTGGATGGCACCTCCAGTGCCTTCATTTCGTTGGTGTAGATGATAGTAACTTGGCCCGCATCTATGCGTGCTATCACTCCTTGTTTGCCGTTGCGGCATACTGGCTGGTCAGTGTCGGGTAGTGCACCCAGAAGTAGAACATGTGGCATAGATTACATTCAGTTGTCAGAGTTTGTGCCATGTAGCTTTCCGTGGTCTACCCCACTTGTGGCTGCAACAAGGGTTGCAGCACATCATGCAAGTGGTGCATGGTGGCTGGAAATGCTGTTTGGATGAGTTTGTCTAGTTGATGGTTGAAACAGTAGTAATGATTTCTGCATTATAACTTCTTGACTGCTTCCTACTCTCATTTGTCTGTGTAGAACTTGGTGCTACACTCGTTCACTCCAACGTGTGAGCTTCAGTGAAGTAGCCTCACATCCCTTGAATTAACTCTACCCTTGATGAGTCGAGATGCTTCTGCATGGTCCACGAATCGTATGTGGCCCTACAGAGTTGTACACTTGCTGTCATGGTCCATTCATCTGTGGTGATGCGGTATCACCAAAAAATGTCTGCACAGTACCACAGGAATAATTTGGGGCCATCAAGGGTGTTGTAACTGATTTCAGGCAGCGAGATGGAATGTTACGTGGTGGTATGCACACTACTTTGGAGTCTCACTATATTTTCCACTGTTCCATTTCAAATTTCACTACATTCATGGCTGTCCTGTTGGGACTGTCCAGTTGAACTCAGCTCGTCAATGATTATTTGTATATGCATTTTGTATACAAGGAAACCCCCTCTACCAAATGGAGTTAGTTCCAAAGCCTAGGTCAGTGGTGATGCAATGTCACCTTGCACATTATGCAACTTGTTCGCTACTCATATCATCATACTTACTGCACCCAGCACATTTCACAATGTCCACACAATATAATTTTTCACTTAAAGCATTTTCTGCCTGCATTAGGCATCTTACAGCTACAGCAGGGTGAATGCCCATCACATGAAACTGACTTATCACACTGTTCCCTTCAGTCCCAAGGAGCACATAGTAATAATAATTTAATCTGTAAAAGTGATAAAAGAAATTACACTCTCACTTAAGAATAACTGTGGTTTTTATTACCCATATGTAATGCACATTTACAGCTCATGTTGCCGGGAACCATACACACATGCTATTTGGGTTGGTATGAAAGTCTGAAATACAAGTGCAGTCGTCATTTGAGTTGGAAATATAATGCAATGAGTTCATGGTACATGTTAAGTACATTACAAATATTAATCAAAATTACATTCACAGACTTCAAAAATCGAAGTTGTGGTGGCCCACATACATGGTAACAGTAGTCCAGACAGCCTAAGTTGTCAATCCAACACTGTAAATTTAAGTAGTGCCCAGATTGGAATGATAATTGATACAGTGCTGAAGCAAGAGTCGCACATGGAGAAGAGAAAAATTTATAGCAGTACTACTTGGTCGGTTAGATAAGAGAAGTGGATTCCCTGACTTTGGCATATGTGCAGCCAACTCCTTGATCACTGAAAATTGAGGGAAGATAATATGGTGTTTCACTTAAGCCAGTGGCCATCAGGTTGTGCCACTGTCACTTAGCAACCCACAACAAAAAAAACTGCAACAACTTTATGCAAAGTTTTCAAGGCTTATTTCCTACACAACTACACTATTATTACTAGTGATTACTACTATGAACACCACCATAAATAATAATAATAATAATAATAGTAATACTATTGATGATGATAACACTGCAAACAAAATACACTGAGAGGATGAGGTTTCATAGGGTTTCCCACTACTGTTTCATATTAATTTATGTTGCAATATAGGATAATCATAAATAAAAATCATATGTTTATGTATACATCTTCTATCTTGAAAGAAGAACACAACAAACACCATTTAACTGTAATAAAATAAACACTTCATTAATTACA
This sequence comes from Medauroidea extradentata, assembly GCA_003012365.1. Lineage (NCBI taxonomy): Eukaryota > Metazoa > Arthropoda > Insecta > Phasmatodea > Phasmatidae > Medauroidea > Medauroidea extradentata. The sequence goes on along the minus strand of PNEQ01132942.1, from coordinate 4,504 downwards.
TCACCATGCAAGCAATGGCATGGAAAATTTAAAAAATATATGCACAAAAAAAAAAGAAAATGAAAACTAAAATGTCAGAGCACCATGTCTTAACTTCACTACAAATAGATATAAAACACTTTCCTGTACGCCTGTAGACCCAGGACACTTTTCCACTTCCCTCGTCACACTTTGATCTGTGATGCAATGGTGGACAGCACAATCTCTCACTGCAAATTGGGCATTTGAGGCACAAGTTGGGTTCAATGTGGTATTGGGTCGCGATTTAGCAGTGTCAAGTAAAATTGTGTTATGTCAACCATGCTGCCCGCATCTGAAAAAAAAAAAAACTCCAGTTTCCATTCTGTTCCCCCCCCCCACCCCACAAGTTTTCTCCAATGGAGTTCCATAGACTGTTTAACATGTAACTTAGGTGATTTTTATTCCACCACACAGCTGTTTATGTTAAATTATTTTATTGTTACAGTTATTTGTAGCCACATGATGGCTACTGTTTATTTCATTGAGTCTATTTACAACCCTGAGGCATTCTTTGGTAAAAAGTGCCACAACTGGACTGAGTATAACAACCACCAGTGTGGCTACAAGATGGAGTACATGGGACTTGGAATAAATTACAATCGGTAAGATTTCATTGCTGATATGCATTGATTGTGTTGCAGAAAATAAGAAAAAAATGTAAAGAATTTGTTTTATAAAATAGAAAATATTGGCAAATACTATTTTCTAACTATAGAAAACCTACAACTACAGCTATTTGGATGTACTATACATCTAGTGTAGTTGACTTACATGAACAGTAATTCCATACTCAAATATCAAACAGAGTGAATATCAAATACTTCACTTAAGAACGTCCAGTGAATTTTGCTGTTTGAAAGAAAAAGATATCCATAATCAGCAATTATTAATTTAGTGTTTAATTTGTTCATTGTCAAAAAAGTTTTAAAGGTTAAATTAGAGATACTAGAATACTTACACTTGTGGCTTCCAATTTAATTTTGCTATGCCAATCACTTTCTCCAATATTGCAGTCACCTTTCTTCAGTACCAACATTTTTATTTAACACATCATTCTGTGAACATCTGAAAACATTCAATTTTAGAATATGCTATCAAATTATTTGAAACAAATTTTAGAAATAATACCCACAAATTATTGAAGAAATTGGACATTAGTTTATGTAAGAAATTTAAATAATAATTCATGTTAGTGTGCAATATCTTCAACACACAAAATATTGAAATAAATCACAGAAATCTGACTAATGTTAACAAGATTGATATTCTGAAGTAAAACTTTGTTTCTAGGGGTGAAGGAAATTTCTTTTTCAATACCACTTCGCAGCCACCATATGGAGACGTGTGGGAAATACAGCCACCATGGTCCGTCAATGTTCGTGATATGGTGTTGCAGTACTATGTCGACATTCTCAAATGGCAGCCCAAAATTGCCAAGGCAGAGGATATGAATAAAGCCATAGAGCAGCAGTTTCTGCCAAAGCCGTACGAATAAGCTGACAATGTATCATACATTCCAAAAAAATTTTTTAAATGTATTACTAAATAAACAGTAGGTAAAAAGAACATTTATATTAATAATTCTTTGTAAAATTTTTTGTGAAAAGTAGAAGAATAATGTCTAATATAGATTTATGTGCTCATACCACAGTCAGTGGGCTGAGAAGGAGGGGATAACTTCCAATGTTTTGTACACACTGAAGCAAGTCTGCAACGAAATTAAGAATATTTTTTTTAGTTTTAAATTCTTTAGAAGATCTTATTTAGAATGGTTATTTAAAATTACCTTCTGGTCACTGAAATAACATGTATCCTCTCTATAGCTTTTCTTCAACCATTTACAAATTTTCATTTGCCAACTAGCTTAAATACTACACAGTGGAAGGATTATAGACCATTCATTGTTATCATCTTATCTTATTCTTGTTCATGTTCATAGCCTACTGACAATTTTTGCAGAACTTTGTTTTTGCAGGTAATGCTTGTAAAATATTAGTTATGCATAGAAGAATTAAATTACATTACAGTAAAACCCCTTTAAAAAGTTTCTGAAGGGACTGAAAAATTCAAACTTCTTAGATACAAAACATTCTTAAAAGGGTAAAATTTTCTATTGTATTTGGAGACATGGTACAAACTACTCCAACTTATTAAGGGGGAAAACTTCATAAGTCAGCCAAGGCTTCTTAAGAGGGTTTTACTGTATTTCCTTTAAGGTTGTTAGGTAGTTTTATGGGTAGTATTATATCAAGAAAATTTTTCATGTATTTAAAAAAAACTACTCTGTATATATCTTAACTGATAATGAATTTGAAAGGAAAGCTTAACTGATTCATTCCCACAAAATACTATGTTGTAGATAGATTGTGGTATTTCACCATCTCAAACACTGTGCTATAGTTTACCATAATTATATATTAATATTTTTGAGTAAGTTTACTTTTCTTGTCTTAAGTTGTTTACATTAATATACATTTTTTTAAAATAATACTTATTGTAACACATATTAAGTTATCATTGTACAGTACGCAAAGATATTTGTACTGTTTATGTAATTATGGGAGTATGATTTTTTAAAAAAATCAGCTTCCTTTTTTGTACCAGTTTTTCAGTACGAACATAAATCTTTGGAACATAACTTTGCCTGTATGTTTTATATTATAAACAGCAAAATCAATATTACCAGTACCTGAAATTGACTCAACCTAAAAGGACTTAATGCACCTCAGACTCGCATAGCACGGATTCACTTACCGCGAATTCACAAACCGCAAGAATAAAAATTACGTATAATATTCAAATAGCGTGACACAAAACTCGCACAATGCGAGTGGAAAATGATGCTTAAATCCATTGCTGTAAGCTTGCTGTCGCTCGCTCACGTGTAAATGCCGCTTGGACGACTGCAAGACAGGCCAGTGTATCGGGCTTCCTGTCCTGTTATCTATTCAAGACAGTAATAGCTGAGCATGCGTACACATGAAACACTTACATAATAGTTTTTTTATTTAGCCAGGGCAAACATCTCGCACAATAAGAGCAGTTATTTTTCTAATACTTGTTACTAATAGTTGATGTTTCTATGTTGTGAACATGAAACGTGCAAAAGAAGTTCCGACTGATAAAGTAGTAGCAAAAAAGGAAGACAACTTCATCAGAACCAAATTAGAAGTTATTCAGCGCTCTAAAAACCACGAAGGGAACACTATAATCAACAGTGCCTAGAGTCGGTGAATTGTCGGTTGGTGCCCAGTTGTTGCCATTCTGCCATCTGATTGGAGAATATGACCATGACGTCAGAGTCACTGTCGGGGACGGTGGAGATGGTCGAATTTTATCTTTCACCGTCAATTCACTGACTCGTGTTCATCAGATGGCTACCAGTATCTTTTCATTAGCCATATACATGCGCCACAAAAATTATGAGCCACTGTAAAATAAAAAATTTTTATTTGCGTGCACTACAATTTGTATTGAACTAAATTTTTTTGCAAATAAAAAAGATAAAGACGAACATCGATTGAGCTGCCATCTGTTATATATTGCCAGAAGTAGACTATAACAGTAAAGCAACGACTCTCATTGTAGCATGCAGCAAGGAGAAGAACAATGCCGACTTGACAATGACAATTGCACCGTTTCTCTGTAGCAGGGCCTTTAGTGGTGTTTGGAAGAAATTTTGTCCTTCTTTTAGAGAAGAATTCCATGTTTTTCAGCCTGTTGAGAAACAGCTGGAAGAAGTAGCAGAGAAAGTAGTTGAAATAGGAAAAAAACCTTGATTTTAGATGCTCAACGCAACAGATGTCAACAAACTGGTCACTTTACATGATGTGAAACTCACTGCAGAAGATCTCATTGAACAGGATGAGATGAGACGTATAGAGATGGAAATTGGTGACGATACTGCCACTAAAGCCAAATGAGAACTGACAGTAAAAGACTGACTATATTTTTTTTAGCAAAATAACTCAAGCATACGTGATTTTAGAAGATAAAGATCACAATAAAAAAATAAGTTCTACCTTCAAAAATGAAATTGGCACAATGTGTTATGTGTACAAATATATGACAGACAAGAAAAAAAAGTGCTAAAAAACTAATGCGACTAGAAAGTTTTTTTGCGCCTGTTCATCACTTCACACATCAGGCCTTTGTGAACTCAGCTGTGGCGGCGGACATGGCAAGCGAAGAAGATGCCGACATGACCTCTACCCCACCCCTCTCCATAAGGGATGTTGACACAACACCCACTGTGCAGGACAGCAAGCGCCTTGATAACGCACCCTTGGTGGAAAAACTAACTTAGTTACATGCACATCAGCCATGACTGGCTTAAGTGCACTGTTTTGTTTCTGTATTGCAAATGTTTTTAAACTCAATTTTTTGTGTGTGTGTGTGTGGTGTGTGTGGTGTGTGTGTGTGTGGTGTGGTGTGTGTGGTGTGGTGTGTGTGGTGTGTGGTGTGTGTGGTGTGTGTGTGGTGT